>PHNY01031649.1:0-12320 GCA_003724115.2 Anethum foeniculum | reverse complement strand
GAAAGAGTGTTTTCAGCAATGAATATTGTGAAGACGGATTTGAGAAATCGAATGGGAGATGAGTGGATGAATGATAGTTTGGTAGTATATATCGAGAAGGAAATTTTCTGTAAAATTGATAGTGAAGTAATATTACGTCGTTTTCAAAATATGACGTCCTAGGATTCAATTGCCAAAGACACCTATCGTTAGACATTAGTCATACTAGTTATGTATTAACTTAGTTGAATGTATTATGAGACAATGGTATATGTATTTTAATCTAAGTTATGCCCCCCCCAATTAAGGAATTCTGGTTCCGCCACTGCCTTTCCATATGACTTGATTGGACATAGTATCAACAATAGCACAATAGGTAGAAAAGAATTAAACTTGACAACGATTGTCTTTGATAAGTTTTTGTACAGACAACAGATTACGTTTAAAGTGTGGCACATAAAACACATCATTGAGGAGCAAAGAGTTATAGAGTTCAGCTTTACCTCTGTGGGAAATCATTGCAGTATCTCCAATAGGCAAGTTAAATATTTTTTGTGGAACACCTGCTGCAACAACATCTCTAAGAAGGTGCAAATGAGGTGTCATATCATCTGATGCACCTGAGTCAATGATCCACTCTTGACTCTTACTTGTAGTCTTATGACAAGAAATTTCCAGAAAAGTGAAAATCAAAATCCTCTGCAGAATTTGTCTCTTTGCACTGGTGCAGTTGTATATGTGGCATCAACTGAGCTAACTGTTCCAACTGTTGAGGTGTAAACAAGAGGCCACTTGAAGTTGAGTTGGATTGAGGTGTGACAGCTTGTACAGTAGTTGCCATTCTGGGTTGTTGAAACCTGGTGCCAACAAACCATCTAGAGCTACCCAGAAGAAGATTGCACAAATGGTGATTTAGCTCTATTTGGGACTGAGTTATATCTGTTATACAGGGCTATTAAATCATGATCAGATTTTGTAACTTGTAACAAGTCCCTTTGTGCTTCTTCTTGCTGTAGTGCAGCTGAGGCCATTTCGACAGTGGGCAGAGGTTGGACCATCAAAAGGTGTCTTCTACGAGGACTATAAGAAGCATCAAGCCCATTCAAAAACTGAAAATCTAGCCTCTTCCTTTTGTACCTCAATAGTATCTAACAGGGTTTGTGTTTCATCAATGGGCTTAGTAATAGCAGGAAAAACATTCATTGCATCTAATTCTTCCAACAATGACCTCATAGTTGTATAATATTCATTAACATGAGAGGAATTCTGTTTTATTTCATACAAACCTCTACTAATCTTGTACTTTCTAGACCCATTTGTCAAGGCAAATCTTTTTTCAAGATTTTTCCAGATATCACTAGCATCTGTCATATACATGATAGACTTCTTAATAGAAGGAGAAACATTAAATGTAAGACACGCTATTACCATATTATTGCAGGTATCCCACATTTCTGCCTTGACTTCATCATCTGTTGGCTTTGTAATCGCACCAGTGACAAAACCAAGATTTCGTTTTGAGGCTAGGTTGATTTCCATGGATCTGACCATGACCTATAGTCAGCTGAGCCCTGCAACTTGTCCACTTGAATCGATGTAGCATTATCAGAAGGGTGAAGAATGTGAGCATTTCTTGATAGGAGATAGAGAAGGAGATAGAGAATAGGGGTTAAGAAAAAGATGAGATTTTCAATGTAGATCTATTGATCTTGTTTTGAAAAGAAGAGAGAATAAGAGTGATTAAGAAGAGAGGTTTAAAGATTCCTGTTCATACACATCCAGATCTGATACCATGCAAACAATCATACTATCAGGATCAAAGTGTGTGCTGGTGTGTGCAAGACAGGAATGGGAATAATATTAAAGGGTGAAAGTGATCGAGAAATGATTGGTGAAAAGCAGCATTCATTTCATACAGAAAGATATCATCCTGAAGTCTCAAATGATTACATACAATGTCCATAAATAACAAAATGTAAATTTACTAGATGAGGCCTAGTAGTGACAGTACCAACAGCTCTTGTCCCTAGCAGTAGCAGTACTAACAACTTCTGTTTTATTAGTGAAGGTAAATTGCAGGTTGCCCCCTTAATGTGATAATATAATACTGAATAGTTGTGTTCAAATTCAGGGTTTTAAATGAGAGTGCGAAAGGATTTACATACATGTTTGCATATAGACAGCGATATTACGTGCAGTCTTAGAAATATATTAGTTTGTAGTTCGACAGGCAGGCGCATGAACGGTGGAAGAGCATTACTACAAATTTTCTTGTATCGATTAGTCATTCGTTGAGTAGAAGTGGCAGAGGTTTGAAGAAAGGCGATTCTACTTCGTACTCCAAATTCCCACCGAGCTGTCCGATTTTATATTTTGAGTATCAGAAATTATATTTGTATTTGAACTTGGATTTGAATATGTATTTGAAAAAAGGCGATACTAGTTGGTACTCCAAATTATATATAATCAAATTCGACCAGACCTCAAACTAACTTAAAACTGAGCATATGTAGGAAACAAATCAGCAAATAAAATCACAGGGTCTCAAAATCTTTAGAATAATCTCCCATCGCGCCCATCCAATTCTAGTTTACAATTTTGGAAATAGTATTAATAATCCTAATGATTTCGAAGTATGTTATGACAAACATAGGTGGTTCATGGTTGCAAGGACCTGATCACCACCGAGAGAATAATCGATTTTGGTTTGTGATTGAGATTAAGGCATTTACAATCTTTGTCCATGCTTTCTAAAACCTCTATCCCTGCCCCCCTGCAGTTCTGAGGATGGCAGCCAAGTCCATGACAATGACCCTGTTTTCATAGATATGATTTCGTATTTTTCTCCAACTATTCGAGATAAAAGTATGATCCACGCTATATTACATAGGTATATCTTCTAAATCCTCCAGGCAATGCAAGGATAGGAAGGGTGCATCCGGAATGTCTACAAATGGTACTTTTCAGAGGAAAACGACCTGGCGTTGTTATAGCTTTGACAGCTCTTGCTCAGACAACTTCAAATGCTTTTACGGAAGATGGTAATTCAAAGAAAATCACTAAAGGATATACCATGTAATTGTAAGAGTAAATTATAAAATTGTTCGGAAGAATCTCCAAGAATAGAAAAGAAGATGAAAGAAAATTAACAATTGTAACTCTATATTAATTACCTAGCTAACTAGAGCCAGGGTATCGAAAAGCCAGAAAAACCTGATAAATCAGAATTTTCTGGCATCGGAATCAATTTCTTCATCCTTAGGGCACTGGTATCATAAGAATAAAGACAATGCTGATCAGAAGCCAGCACACTATTATTCCAAAAGCCGTCTAGCCAAATGTTGCTATGTCTTACTTTATACTTCAAGACCCAATTAGAATCTTCAACCGCGTTATCAGTCATGACCGATATTTTGATACTATTACTACCATATCTTGATCGTAACAAGGCCAGTGATTCATCTATAATCCCAATATCGTGGATTGTCGACTGAACACCCGTAGTATGATTAATGGTCTTGATCACGGCTAACTTCTTATCTTTTATATTAAAAGAAACAATCTCGCTGGACCTCTTCGATGAAAATATCCAATGGAAAGATCCATTTAAGAATACAGAAGTTGCCCGTTCCCGTTTACAGTAATCACTTGTAAAGTTACAAGAATAAACTCCGCTGCCAAATCTAATCCAATCAACAAGTTCCCAAGAATTCGAACGCATACTGTAAACCGCAACATGTATAGCATTAAAACTGTTTGTACTGAATCCAATACTTAATATATTATAATCATTTGTATCGGGGTCAAAATAAAATTCCAACGTACGCTCATGAAAGTACCCGTGTTCATGAATATCAGGTATGGGGATATATCTAAATTGCTCGGAAACTGCAGGGTTCCACAATAACAAGATATCATCCTGATACATACTTTCAGTCCGAACAGCGAAACAAACCAAGCCATTGCAAGAACCAACGAGAAACAATATTCCTGTGTACGGAATTTGTGGAGTCAAGAATGTGTACGAGACCACATCTTTCGTTGTGTTATCAATTGATACAAGAACATGAGAGGTGCGGTCAATCTTACGTGAACTCCCATGTTTATGTTTAAATTGGAGTAGTAGTGAATGTGAAGTATTTACATACTTGTTTCGAAAATCAGGGTTTTGAATGAGAGTGCGAAAGGAATTACATACATGTTTGCATGTCGACAAAGATATTACGGGCAGTCTCAGAAATATCTCACTTTGTAGTTCGATAGGTAGGCGCATGAATGGTGGAAGAGCATTACTGCAAATTTTCTTGTGTCGATTAGCCATTGGTTGATTAATAGCAGTGGCAGAGTTTGAAGAAAGGCGATACTAGCTCGTACTCCAAATTCTCACCGAGCTGTTCCATCTTATATAATGAGTTAAAGAAATTCTATTTGTATTTGAATTTGGATTTTATTTGAACTTACAAAGAATTTGACGTTAACTAGGATTTGAATTTTTAAGGTATTCAAAACTATAATCAAATTCGATCACAACTCAAACTAACTTAAATTGAGCATATAGGAAGAAAATCAGCTAAAAAATTATGGGTTTTCTAATTTTTTTTTTTTAAAATGATGATATCACCGAACCTCTCTGCAACTGCTATTCAAGAATGGGGTGTAGGTACAAGGGAGTGAGTCCATCATTCATGAAGTTAACGGAAGAACTATAAGTTGAGATATTTTTAAGACTGCACGTTAGATCTTTGTTCGTTTCAACATTTGCAAATGCGTACGTAAACTCTTTGGCTCTGTCATTCAAAACCCTGATTTCGAACACACACGTTCTACTCTCAATAGCTCCTTCCCCAGTGCTTATACCTCAGAGTTTGTTTTATCACAATCTGATAGCGATATTTATATTGTATCAGTCTATAACACTACGAATGATGTGATATCCTGTTCACTGTTGACTCCAGTAATTCCGCCTGTTTATAAATTGTTTCTTGTTGGTTCTTGCAATGGCTTGGTTTGTTTTTCTGCTCGGACGACTAAGAAAATGAGAGAAACAAGGTTGTTATTGTGGAATCCTGTAACCAGCACTATACCAGCTGACTCCTTCGCGAACCTCAAAAGGATGGGCGCATCTTCAAAAATCGTTGTTCTACAGAATTTTGTTATGTCGCGGAAGCCAATGAGTATATTGTTCTAATAATTGGATCTCCATCTGAAACAGATAGTAGGATTCATGTTGCAGTGTACAAGATGAGTACTGATTCTTGGACAATTCACAGCAGTAATATTCCTATACTTCACTGTTTGGTGCACAATTTAAAGCATCAGATGACTTCTGTATTCGTGAATGGATCTTGTCATTGAGGTGTAAATGGTCACGGATGCAACATTGTTTCGTATAATATAAAAGCTGAGGAATTCAGGGAGATTAAGACTCCGATAGATCATGATCAATTTTTACGTCATGATGAATATATGTGATTGATGAATCGCTAGGCGTGATGTACTGGAACTATAGGAATAAAGGTAATGTGCAACTAAATAAGATGAAAGACTTCGGTGTTCAAGATTCATGGCTACGGCTTGAATGTCGCAACACTTCACTTGACCCTCTGCTAGGCCACTGGAAAGACATTCTGATAACAACAAATTTCAGTAACCTTTATCTCTATAATTACTGTACCAATAAGAGAAAGCAATGAATCCCACAAATTTTTGGATACCATGCCTCCATGAGATATGTTAAATTGTAAATCTCCTCTGTCCTTTAGAAAATTTCTTGTGACCCATTTTATTTCTAATTAATTATTATTTTAAAGGGATAAATTAATTTTATCGGGAAAATAATTCTTTGAAGGAATAAGAAAGGGATGAAAGATAATCTACAATTGTACCTCTATAATTACTCCAGAAAAGCTTTAAAAACCTGATAAATAATTCTTTTCCGGTAACCGGACCAGTTGCTTCATCTTTAGGGCATTGGTATCATAGAAATAAAGACAATGTCTGATTAGATGTAATCCCACAATTTTTCCAACAGCCTTGTAGTTGTAGCCAGTTGTGTTTCAGGCTTAATATTTGTTTTCGGACCCAAGAATCTCAAACTTAATAATCCGTCATGATTGATGTTTCAATATTGTTTCTACCATGATTCCAATGTAACAAGGCTAGTGACTCTTCTATGATTGCAAGATATCATATCATAAATTTCCCATGATTGAACACGAACATGCTTCATGCTCCATCAGAGCTACAGGTGGCCAAACGTACGGGTCGGCACCGAACAACTCACCAGCCCGCATCGACACGGACCAGCTTGTGAACCAGCACAAACCGTGAATTGAACGAAGCATGCACGAGTTAAGATTTTGTGGACTGGAATCGGCATGAACCGCTCGCCGGCCGGCATCAACTCGTGGAACTTTACCGGCTCGGCAAGGCACGCCAGGTCACTACTTATCTACCCCTCCCACCTTTCTTTGTTATTGGGTGGTGTCAACCCAAGTACCACATCGGGTAGATAATAGAATGTTATCTGGCATATAGAGCAGCCAATTAACTCCATTAGTATGAGACCTTTTGGGGTATGCCCAAAAACAAATCCGTGCGGGCTCGGCCCAGAGCGGACAATATCATACTATTGTGGAGTTATGACGTGCTGCGGCCCAACAAGTGGTATCAGAGCCAAAGGTTCGGCGACCTTGTGGGGGTAATAGGCATTGGGCTGCGGCTGTGCGATGTGGGAGGTTCCCTTCGGTGGCGATTGGAGATCTGTCGGGGTGCCTTATGTCGAAAGTCTTCTTGATGGTGTTCAAGCAGCGGGTTCTACGAGGTGAATCGTGGCGGCGCAAGATGTAGATAGATTATCGTGGGTGTAAGACCACGGTTATGTGGTTCTTGGTTGGAGGGGAGGATTGTTGGGTGGTGTCAACCAAGTACCACGTTGGGTAGATAATAGAATGTTATCTGGTATATAGAGCAGCCAATTAACTCCATTAGTATGAGGCATTTTGGGATATGCCCAAAAACAAATCCGTGCGGGCTCGGCCCAGAGCGGACAATATCATACTATTGTGGAGTTATGGCGTGCTCGCGGCCCAACATTTGTCACAAGACTCTTAACGTACAAATTATATAACGAGTAGTCATCGATCACTTAAAAAATATGACCCCACTGCTTTCCAAAGAAGTTATAACCGATATTATTTTTAGAATAAATATTCAAATTTATTTTTAATTAACCTTTCATAAGTAAATTTTAGAGCCGATATATTTCACATGTTGAGTTTAGTTCCATTATTTTATATCCTCCGTCCCTTTTTAGTTGTCCTGTTTGACTTTTCAGTGTTTAAATTAACCAATTTTTTTATTAATAATTAAAAGTATTCTTATATTATTTTTAAAAACTACCAACTAATGACAAGAACAACAAGAATTTGTATAAAACAAGTAGTGGGTATAATATTTTTAAATTTTGTTTGCTTCGTATTTTGTTTAAAATGTAAATGCAGTTTGTTCCGTTTTTTTAGAGAGGACTCCTCTCAAATTATTTATAATTTTTTTTAATTAATAAATTTATAGAGGTACCATCCTCTTTTGCTCAAAAAAAATTCGTATTATTTTAACTAAATATTCTAATCCGCGCTAAAATATAAATACCATTAAAACATGAATAAAAAATTATAAATATTCCTAAAAAAAAAACTCGCTAAACCCGCATATCCCGCGAGCCGTACACGAGCTGAGCTTTCTTGAATCGTCCCCAAGCCCGGCACAGCCCGTGCACTTATACATGCCATCTACGAGTTAAGAGCTGACCAAACCGGCCTACTGGCACCACTCGCCCGGCCCGCTCTTTTGGCAAGCTCTAATCAGAGCTAACTTCTTGACTGTGCTTATTCGATGGAAAGATCCATTTAAGAGTACAGAAGTTGTCGGTTCCCCTTTACTGTAATCAAAGCTTGTATCTAAATGAAATCTATTGCGATTAACAATTTTCCAAGAGTTGGTACTCATACTGTACACAGCAATCTGTCTATCATTATACGTAAGAAATTCTGCACTTGCTATATATAATATTATCGTTCGTTTCCCAGACATAATAAAATTCCATAGTATACTTATGTGTGTATTACTCAATGCTAGGGGAATATACTTATTTTGATCAGTATCTTGTAGTGTAATTGTTAAGACAGTTGTGGCATTTCCTTAAAGTCTATTCAAGGTAGTAACATATTGCATTCTGGACATGGATCCTTGATATGAATTCTACAATCTGTACAGGTGGTTAATCTAAACTGGTGTCATCCATTGTTCGTCAATCATGACTAAATGCCTAAATCCATATTGAAGTCATTTTGGTGCCACGCTGCCACTACCAAAAGGTCCACAACAATGCTGTAGATGAAGGAGTTATCTGGAACCCACATTAACGTTTTTATTTGTAGTACTGGATGAATAAATTTTGAATCCCCAAATTATGAAATTAATAAGGTACTGATTAAACCATGACCAAAGACGTAAGTATAATAATTACGAGTACAACTTTGTAAACAAGTCCAAAACCACCATCTCCTAAGGTATTTTTGGAGAAGCAGCTACTCTGTAGCAGACTGGCAGATATGTTTAATAAACTGAATTGTGGCAAGCTGAAAACTTTCGTTTCTGCTCCCAGTGTGCTAAAACCAATATGTGTTTATGTATTTGTGCAAGTAAACCTGATTAAATCCAGACAACATGTATATATACTGACGTTTTCTCGCATCAGGAACCATCATTTGTTTGAATTTATAAGTTGTCATTGTTTATCTTCATACAACAGTAGTAGCAAGGTCTAGTGCATATAGTATAGTAGCAATCTTGTATCAATAGTCAGAACTAGTTGCAGCATAAAAATGGTTTTAGTTAAGAATAGGAAGAACCAACAGGAAGAACAAATTTAAATTTTTACAAACAATCTCCAAGAAACAGAAAAACAGATGAAATAAAATCTATAATTGCTACATATTAATTACCTAGCTAAATGAAGTCAGGGTAATGAATAGCTAGAAAAGCCTGATAAAGAAGAATTTTATGGTAGAGGTATCAGTTTCTTCATCATCTTTACGTCATTGGTATCATAAAAATAAAGAGAATGTTGATCAAATGTCATCGCCCTATTTTTCAAACAGCCTTGTAGCCGGACATCATCAGGGCTGAGTGTACTTCAAGAACCAAGAATCTTGAACCTCGTAATCATTCATGACCTCTATTTTGATATTTTTTTATCACTACTCCAATATAAACAATGCTAGTGATTCATCTATGATCCCAACATCTTATTTACCCCATAAAATAGACTAATTATGATCTATACACCTGATCCAGCCCAACTCCTCATATTTTACATTAACAGAAACAATCTCACTGGAGTCTATTGATGAAAATATCCAATAGAAAGATCCATTCAGGAATACACAAGTCGTTCATCCCCGTTACTGTGACCTTCAAAACAATTAAACATGCCACCAAGTCTTATCCGAACAGCAAATCAAAAAAGACCAAGTATCAAATCACTCATTGATAATTAATGCACTTTATCCTTTTGATCTTTTGTATTAAAAGTTCAATCTGTTGCTGCCATTTTACCAATAGAGTATATATATCTCTGTTTTCCTCATAGTCGGGCAGAATAGTGCATTAACAGATTAAATCACAATTTGTTGGGAATAATAACTAAACGCGCAATAATGGAACAGTTATATATATATACATATATTAACAAGAACAGGCAATTAACCAAATAACGAAACAATCACGAAGGCACAAACATGATAAAATCAGATACTGAATTAACAAGAGAAAGGAGAAATCACTTAGCTCTATCGAAGCTTTATTAATGATCACTTAGCCGAGTCGCCTAGCCCTAGAGAAGACTAGTCTGTTCTTGAAGTGATTATTGCCCTACTTACGTTGTGATGAGTTTCAGCAATATAGCTTTCAGGATAAAACATCACAGTCGTCCACAGATATGTAGTACTCAACAGCGATATGTCCTTCAGTTCGCCCAGAAAACCTTTGCAATATAATTGTGTGTATATGGAGCAAACATTATGTTCCGTCTATAATACAAAATAAAATGTAATAGCATATCACATTAATTAAAATAATTAATTTGCATTTAGCTGAATATTTATCACTGGTCCATCAGAGTTTGTTAAATTCTGATGAATATTCAAATTAAAATACAATTAAATCAATATATACTTTATTAAACCTGATGTAAAATTCCTCGCCCAGGTCTCCTCGCGTACACCGGGACATTCGCCTAAATCGCCCTTTCACCCGACTCGACTCAGTCGAGTCGTGGCAAGCCGGCGGCGCGATGCGTGTGTATGCACACCTTAATAGTTGTATACAATTCTTGCACATGATACTATATAAAGCAACCAACCTCTCTTTACAAATTCAAATGTGGGATAAATCCCATATAACCCATTTCATGCTAGCATCTTCAACTCAATTTATTTATGGATTACACTAAGAAAATGTCTTAGATCTAAACATGAAAGTTCAAGTCCTCATAGCAAGAAACAACCTCTACTAATTAGTTTCCGATAATTCCTTCACATATAAAATGTGACTTGAACTTACTTATCATTTTCTAACATAATCGTGTGTAGATTTCAGCACAAGTATAATTTTTATGTTTTGTATAATTTTTTGCATATATCTCTTGTATTACATTTGTATCTTTTTCTCTGCTATTATCCAGAGTGCTTGCAATTTTGGACCCTCAGTTCAAACAATGTGATCTATTATATATACCCGACACATGACACTCTTGTTTAGGAAAATAGATGTTGTCAATACTGTATCTTTTTCTCAGGTCATTGACAAAAAACTCTAGCTATGCTGATGACAAAGCTATCACATTGTCAACAAGTTGAATTTTGTTTTACAGACGAGGTGTCTTAAATATCAAATACATCTGAAGAATCGAAACGGAAGCTTTTTAAATCTTTTACCTCTGGAATCAGCAATATCTGATAAGCAGCGTGGCCACGAATATGAGCTATTAGGTACCGCTATTGAGTCAAGTTGCTTATGTTGTTAAACGATCTAGGTTGTTCACGAAATTCTAAAGTCTACGTAAGGCAGCATGTAACAACTTACATTTTTCGGACATGGGTCCTTGCTATTTTAATTCTGTCATATGAAAAATTCTACTTGCTTAGGTTACTATTTGCTTTCAATGTAGTATTGTAAATTTTGGGTTGAATGTTTATGTTTTGTCATTTGATATCATATTTAGAACTTTTCGAGATATACATAATTTTAATATTTATAAATATGTTTTTCTTTTTCATAGTTTAAACATATGGATAGAACTGAGATTTTAATTTGTAGTGAAAATATCTATACCCACGAAAAAAGAAAATTGGATTTGAATTTTTATTTAAACTTAAAAGAATTCAAGGTTAATTTGGATTTGACTTTATAGTTATGCTATCCAAACTTAAAGCGAAAAAAATCTTAAATTTTAATTCATGAACCTTATATAACAAATTCGTATTTTATCATATTTTTCATTTTTCTTTGTATGTTAAATTAGTGTTCGATAAGAGTTGGACTTGAACCCAAAGCCTTCAAATTTTATTTGGACTATAAATCCGAGAAAAAAAGTAATTTTATATGAAAGGCTCAAGGTACATGCACAATTTTATATGCCACGAGGATGTTTAACAATTACTTTTCGTGCATTTAAAGGCAATTAAATATATCTGCGGCATTCTAAATCTTTTCCATAAGAATGGCATGTAGGAGAGTGAGTCCATCAGTTATTGAGTTACTAGAAAATATAAAAACTGCATGTAAGATCTTTGCTAATATGAAAACATGTATGTAAACTCTTACGTACTGTCATTCAAACCCCTGATTTCGAACACATATGCTGCACTCTCAATGAGTCCATCTCTAGCAAGTTATTGTTATCGCAATTCGAAGATAATATTAATCATTTACATAAATTATTTTATAGCGAAAAATATACATATATGTAAATTTATACTATTAACATAATATAAGAAAATAATATCGTTACAAAATCAATAATCTGCAATCTAGATTTACAACAGAAATCATTATACATTAATGTTTTAACATGATCTTCACATCCGTAGTGTCAGATTGTTAAAGAACAATCATTATATTAGATTATAAGCCATGCTAATAAAAAAATAATTTGTTGTGAACTTTAGAACCTATTTTTCCTAAATTTCAATAATAATATTGGTCATAGTTACATTAAAATTTAAACTATTTCACGCCAAATTTATTAAGGATATTATATATATATATATATATATATA
>PHNY01031616.1:2838-16692 GCA_003724115.2 Anethum foeniculum | reverse complement strand
CCATTAGAGAAAATAACACCAATTTTAAAACCCATAAATCATTTTTGTAAATCACAAGCTATTGTATCAGGCTCTTAATAAATTTAACATATTTATAAGAAAAAAACATTACAGTAAAAAAAACAATAGATATAAGGAAAGTAAAGAAATGGACCTTGACAGCAGAAACAGAGCTCTCTCCACAACTATCACATATAACTCCATCAAAATAGCAGGTGTCAGGCGTAACTTCTAATCCTTGAGTAATAATGAGTAAAGAAATGGACCTTGTCAGATGTGAATTGGTATTCATGTTCCAGCATATATAATTCTCATTCCCGCATACACACACAATATTTGAAATTTAAAAGAAATTAGAACTTCACTTTACTTAAGATTAAAGAGAAACCACTTACTAATTCGGGGAGATTCAAGCTATGTAGTAACACAAATCGACGGATTGGAACTTCTTCTACACATATTAACACAAATCGATTGATTTGATTGAAATCAAAAGTTAGGGTTGATGTAATTGAAAGTTAATTTCAATTAGGGGTTTGATGTTAGGGTTTCGATTTAGAAAGTTAGGGGTCTAGTTCTAAGTTAAGGGAGAGATAGGTGGAGAATGAGGAGTGGGAGTGAGGGATACCAGTGTTTGAGAGAGAGATGACTGTGAGGAAGGGGGGAGAATTTGGGGGAGGCGGGGGAATAAAATAATTTTAAGGGAAATTGTATTTATCAGAGAGGGAAACATATCCGCGTGTTTTTTTTTAACTTTTTAAATAGTAGTTTAGACATCAGTTTTAATCAGAAGTGATGTTTTAAAACCACTTTAACATCGCTTGTGAAAATAGTGATGTTGAAAAGCCTATTAACATCAGTTGCTAGATGTTAAATGGGTGATGTCTATTGGCAGTTTTCTTGTAGTGATAATAGATTTCTATCAATGAAAGTGATGTGTATTTTATAGTTAAGGTACAAATGCAACTCAAGTTAATTCTATCCCAATCAAGCCAATTTATTTCTTATGCAGTTAGGATATGATTGCATTATCCATGTATATTGCCTCCTATAAGTTGTATGTCACATAAATGCGAGAAATTTAAGATGACAAACACCATTTTCACTCCGCATTCTATGCATATCGTGCAAGTCAGTTTATAATATCTCATTAATTACCCCCAGTTAATGTAGAATGGTGTATTATATATAGACTGTAACATACTATTCATATTTTTTGTCCAGTGCCTCTATAATAAATCTAAACTGTAAGCTCTCTATTCAAATTTCCTAACTGTAATAATAGAGTTTTATTTGTAAGATATATTATCCTTCTTTCTTTTAGTTACAACCTATTTTGCAGAAACTTGCAGCAATGGAAGACCTCATATTTGAACATATAGACAGTCTTGATAAATCTGGGTATATTCTGTGTAAGATTAAATAATTTTACACAAAAGCTTAGAGTATTTTGCAGAATAATTAATGCAATGTAATATTATATGAAAACTAGTTAGTCACTATAGTTAATTTGGTATAGGAAATAGGTTCTAGAATTAGTTACCAACTAATATATTCCAATTAGACATAATCTACAAATTATATTAACTATCCTAGAATACCATTCACATTCATGTCTTTTACTTATCTTCCGTTCATAGAGTAACTTCTTATTACCAAAACATTACAGCTGATATCATCTTTATCAAGAATAGCAATGAATTGTGCAACATTTAAGCTTTCGATATCCATCTACAGAAAAAAGAAAAAAAAAATTGCATTAGTACTTTACATTTGACAAATTGGATATAATTCTATTACATCAGCATGTGCAAAATATGTTTATTTCAAATACTGTCGTCTACATCTTTCTCTAGGTCATGTCCAACCCTGTTCTTTTCTATCTCATCTTCTATAAAAATAGAGAAATTGGTTAGTAGTACTTACCCTGATATTTAATCTTTCAAAGTGAATCACTTTGCATTTCTACCATACTAATAAAGAAAATATTCCTCCATGTGATGTAGCAAGACAATTATTTTCCAATCTCGAATTGTCGATCACCTAAGTCAACATAGAGGCAATGGAAGTGCGTTATGAGAACAATTTTCAGTATAATATTCTTCGAGAAAGATTATTTACATTCACCTATCAATAAATCTGTACACACTATCATAAAATGCTATTGGACTTACAAGGTATGCAATATAAAAATGTGAACAAATTGCATGCATGACTCAAATCAAAGTTGAACAATTACTTGAATACAATTATTAGTCTGTTTGGCTATCACTTATAAGTCAACTTATAACTTATAAGCCCGCAACAACTTATTAACCAGTGTTTGTCAACCCAACTTATAAGTCAAATTTACAACTTACAAGTTGATAAGTTGACTGTGAGTAACGACGTACTTTTTCTCAACTTATTTTCATTTTTCCCTTTTTTATTAACTTTAGTTTTAAAATATGTGTTTATAAATGTTAATCTAATTTAAAAATCATGAATTAAGATAATTATATCTAAAAATTATTTATTTTAGTTCATTTAAGTAAAAAAATTCTAACTTATAAGTAAAATTGTCCAAACATTTATCTACTTATTACTTATAAGTCACTTATTCATTTTAACTAATAAGTTACTTATTATAAGACTTCTCAAACACGCACTATATCAGTTCTAATCAAAAAAACTACAGAGAAGTATGTTATACTATCTTATACCATACATATCAGATTCATAAAACTGATTTGGGTATAAAGATGAGATAGAAGCAGTAGAAGATGAATTAATAGAATAAGCAATAGGAAGAGATGTAGTACCTCCATTAATGATCAAAGTTAGGTTTACCCTGCAGTTGTAGTATAAAATAAAAACCGAACTTCTGCTGTAGAAGATTGATAAAGATTTAGGGGAGATGTGTCGATTGCCTTGCATAAACACTTTGTTCACAATCTGGAATTTATACCTTAACTTAATCATAATGTGGTAGTGTTTTTCTTTTATTATTTTTCATTATTTTTCTTTACTTAACTACGAGAAATCATTATATATACAAGTAAGTGTATCCTTTTTTGTTGTAATCTTGATTTACAAATATATTGGACACGATACATATATTTTCAAACAATATTGAGCAAATTTTCTTTCTACATAATGATAAAAAAAATATTAAAATTTACATCACCAAAATAAAGTTGAAAAAGAATTCCTAACTGTTCATTGTAATAAATATAAAATTTGAAGATAATTTTGGCTAGCACACGTAGCGCTGGCAAAAAACCTTAGTTGGTTGTGAGCTACCTATATTATGGATCAAACAAGTTTGTTTTAGGCTCTTATAAAAAGTACAAGGGGAGTAAAAGAAAAATAGAATCTTAAATGCACACTAATAGATTAGTCCCTTCATTTCAATGCACTTTTGACTTTTTTCTTAGCTAAATTGACCGAATTCTAACTGCTTATTAGAAATTATTTTTTTACAATTTTAGGAAATTGAAAAATATATTTTAAAAAGTATTACATAAAAAATTTAATGATACAATTTTAAAACAAAAATTCAATTATATGATTATGTGAATTTAAGTTAGAATTTGATCGATTCAATTGATAAAAATTAAAAATGAACAATACAATTACTTTTGTTCAACCTATATTAGTTTTAGTACAACTGATTATCAAAATTTCACCTCTAATTTTGTAATTTTCAATTTCTTAAAATAATATAATTACATGTCATGTATATCTATTATCAAGAAGGTTTAAAAATATTCGGCAGTCAAAGGGTTGAAGAGTTGATGTACCCGGCCCCGTAACTTAGGCTGGGGATGGTCCCGTGGGCGAGGAAGTCGTTCCTCATACAAGTCTATTAAACCTACTTCTCCGGGCAAGTTTTCTCAGTCTTGTTATATGACAAGGGTTTAATTTTATACAGTCTGTTATTTTAACACTTTCACTATTAGGCAAAATTATCATTATGAATACGTCAAACACTACTCTGGAGGAATTGTATGCTCAGCTGGAGTTAGAAGATGAAGAAGGGGAGGGAATCATAATCACGGATAAGGAGGCGAAACTAACACGAGATACGTATGTTTTGGTGGGACATTTTTTGACTGAGAAGAACATAAATTTTAATGCAATGAAGAATTTGTTAGCATCTCTATGGCGGCCAAAGGAAGGTATGGAGGTTCACGATATAAGAGGGCATAGGTATTCGGTTGTGTTCTATTATGTGCTAGATATAAAGAAGGTCTTGGAGGGTGGACCGTGGACATTTGAGCAGAACTTGCTGGTCTATCATCAGATTGTTGGCAATGAAGATCCCCACCTTGTTAAACTAAAAGATGGATATTTGGGCTCAAATTTATGATCTTCCGAAGGGTTTACATTCTGAAAACATTCTCATTAGCATTGGAAATTTCCTGGGTACATTTGTGAAAGTAGATTCAACAAGCAGTGCATGCGTATGGAGGGTATACTCACGTATTAGAGTAACTATGGATTTGGATAAACCATTGAAACGCCGGATGAAGGTTAAAAGGGAAGGAAGAGATTGGAGCTGGGTAAATTTTAAATATGAACGTTTAAGCACTTTTTTCTTTGTCTGTGGTATAATAGGCCACTCAGATAGAGATTGTGGAGTGGTATATGCGAATCCGGAGAAAGATATTACTCGTGCTTATGGTACTTGGTTACGTGCACCTGTAAGAAGTGGAAATAACCTCAACCTGGGAGCTAAATGGATTGAGAAATGCAGGGGAAAGTAGTCAAGCATGGAATGCAGAGGATGAAAAATCACAGCAGTCAAACACCGGACAAGGTGGAGATAGGGTGGAGGCGCGTTTCATGGAGGTTGATGGCAAGGTTAGCGAAATTGTAGGGGACAGTGGAGGGATAAGAGTTGTTCAACGAAATCAGGGAGAAAATCAAGGGAATAACAACTTTGCAAATCAAATAGATAATATTGTGGGCGGGGAAAATTTTGAAAGTGAGAGAATCATTATGGATCCGAAACGTAAGCGGGTAACTAGGGAGGATAATATGGAAGATTTTGAGAAGGAGATATCTACTGGGCTTATATCACATGATGGGCCAAAAAACGTGCAAAAGGTGGGTCCTGTGTTGCAGGTCCACCTAATCAAATGAGTTTACTGGCCTGGAACTGTCGTGGTTTGGGTACTCCACGGACAGTTCGCTTCCTAAAAGAAATTACCCCTCAGAAAAAGCCTTGTTTTATTTTTTTGTCTGAAACTTTTGCAAATAAAGATAGAGTAGAGTTTGTTCAGAAAGCTTTAGGGTTCGCTGGGTGTACTGCAGTTGAATCTCATAGACATGGTGGAGGAGTAGCTCTTCTGTGGAAAAATGAAGGAGCTTGCCATATTAACGAAGTGAATATTCATTATATCGATTTTGAAGTTGAGAATGATCAAACTGGTAGATGGCGCTACACGGGCTTCTATGGCTGCCCGGAAAGAAGTCGAAGGAGAGAATCATGGAGTAAAATTAGAAATCTGGCTACTAGTTCACATTTACCTTGGTGTATAATTGGGGATTTCAACAATTTAATGCATGCTGATGAAAAACGAGGAGGAAGAGATCATCCATATTATTTACTAAATGGTTTTGTGGAAACAATACGAGAGTGCCAACTTGTAGAGTGGGTTTCATTGGAGATAAGTTTACGTGGGAAAGATCTAGGGGAACAGATAAATGGATTCAAGAGAGGCTGGATCGTGGTTTGGCTACACAGGAGTGGATAAATATGTTTCCAGACGCAGAGGTCCAAGTACTTGATGTGGCTACGTCAGATCACTTGCCGTTGTTTCTACAGCTGAATAGAAAGGTGTATATGCCACGGGGTAGACGTTTCAAATTTGAAAATGTATGGTTAAAGGAGAAAGAATGTGCGAGTTTGGTTCAACAAAGCTGGGAAGATTCGAGAGGTCAGGAAATTTTACATCGTATTAATAATTGTTGTTTGAAGCTAAGTGAATGGGGTGGAGGTCTTAGTAAAGAGTTCAAGTATCAATTGGCCGAATACAGGACAAAGCTGAGGAAGTTGACAGGTAGAAGAGATGTAAGTGGTATTCAGCTATATAACGAAGCTAGGCCGTACTTGAAGCTTTTGGAGAAACAAGAGACATACTGGAAGCAACGAAGTAAACAATTTTGGTTACAAGGGGGTGATCAAAATACCCATTTTTTTTCACAGACACGCTTCAGTGAGAAAAAAGAGTAATTGCTTTCAACGTATCCAGGACGAGTATGGGATTTGGCGAGAAAAAAAGGAGGAAATTGAACAAGTGATTACTGATTACTTCACACATTTATTTACATCTACAGGAGTGGAGGGCAGGTTAACAGATTGTGAAATGTTAAATCAGCTTACAGAGGAGGAAAATGAACATCTTATGTCAGCTCTTACACTTGAGGAGGTTAAAAAGGCTGTATTCTCAATGCATCCTGATAAGTCACCTGGTAAAGATGGCTTGAATCCGGTGTTTTTCCAATCATTCTAGGGCATTGTTGGGCAGGACGTATTTAAGTTCTGCAAAACCTTTCTCGAAACAGGAGAGCTACCTATGGAGATAAATCGAACTGTTGTGTGTTTAATTCCTAAGGTGAAAGAGCCGAAAAACATGACAGAGCTTAGGCCTATATCCCTGTGTAATGTTCTTGTTCGAATATTGTCTAAGGTGTTATCAAACCTTTTGAAAACATGTTTGGGGTCATTGATTTCAAATACGCAGAGTGCATTTGTAGAAGGACGCTTATTGACTGACAATGAACTGGTTGCTTTTGAAGTAAATCATTACATTAAAAGGCAAACTCAAGGGAGAAGGGGAATAGTTGGGCTTAAGATTGACATATCAAAAGCTTATGACAGGTTAGAGTGGAGTTTTGTTAGACATATGAAGGAAAGATTTGGATTTAGTATCACGTGGATAAATAGAATTATGAAACTTATCTAATCAGGGTCGTATGGTTTTCTCTATGATGGTTGTGTTTTCGGTGAAGTTGTTCCAAAGCGTGGTGTACGTCAAGGTGATCCGATATCACCTTATATATACATTTTATGCGCAGAAGGGCTCAGTTCTATGATAAGACGTACTGAGGCGGTTGGTTTGTTGCATGGTTGCACGATTGCAAGGGGAGCACCTACTATCTCACATCTACTCTTCGCGGACGACTGCTATTTTTTCTTTAAGGCAAATGGAGTAGAAGCAGGTGTCTTAAAACGTGTGTTAAACAGGTACGAGGAGATGTCAGGGCAGAAAATTAACTGTGCTAAGTCAGCACTCACGTTTTCTCCAAACACGAGTGTGGCAAATAAAAGGGAGGTCTGTGATTTGTTGGGTGTGAATAGCTGTCAAATGCCGGGGAAATATCTGGGATCGTAGGAAGAAATAAATGTACAACTTTTTCGTTCTTGTCTGAGAGGGTGGAGCAGAAGCTGCAGGTATGGCAAAATAAGCAGATTTCCAAATCTGGTAAAGTTACTTTAATTAAGACTGCTGCTCAGGTTATTCCTAATTTCTGGATGACTATGTTTCTAATTCCTATGGAAGTTTGTGATAGAATTGAAAAATCAATGAATGCCTTTTGGTGGGGGAATGGTAGAGCAAATAAGGGTATAAGGTGGATGTCATGGGAGCACCTCTGTACGGTTAAAGAAGAGGGTGGTCTGGGTTTCAAGAGTCTACGGAGTTTTAATATTGCAATGATAGCAAAGCAGGCTTGGAGATTGATTACTGGTGTAAATCCCCTAGTAACAAGATTGATGCAGGCACGTTATAATCCGGACTCTGATTTCTTAAATGCAAAAATATGGACTAATCCGAGCTATGTATGGAGGAGTTTGCTGGAATCTCAGGAAGTAGTTCGACAAGGATGTAGAAGACGTATTGGTGATGGAACGAGTACAAAAATTTGGAAGATTCCATGGTTACCCTCTACGGAGAATGGGTTCTTAACAACTGATATGCCAGAAGGATTAAGGGATGCAACAGTGGCATGCTTATTTGATGAAGACACAGGAGGCTGGGATGAAGAAATACTAAATGATATCTGCAATGAACTGGATAAAAATCTGATCAAACAAATTCTGATATCAAGGAGAGAAAGAATAGATTCATGGTTTTGGACGTTTGATGAGCAGGGGAAATTCACTGTACGGAGTTGTTATAGACATTTACGGGGAGAAAGTGAATGTGTAAATAGAGTTTTCTGGAAAAAACTCTGGAATTTAAATCTTCTTGGAAAAGTCTTAAATCTGGTATGGCGTGCGTGTAGACATTGTTTACCTACAGCCAGTGCTTTAGCAGGTAAGGGAGTTAATATTAGTGCTTGCTGCTCCTGGTGCCAGACGTCTGTGGAGACTGATATCCATGTGCTTTTCCAATGCTGTTTTGCTAAAGCGATATGGGATAGTTTTGGCCTCAGTAATCTAATCACAGTAATACCAGATGATACGGTTTTAATGGTGCTGAAAAAGGTTTTTCAAGTAGTTCACCGGATCAAGTACTGATGGTAGTTTTACTATGTTGGAGCATATATATGGCAGAGAAGGAACTCTTGGGTGTGGCAATGTGTTAATATATCGTTATTTGGAGTAAGCTCAAAGGCGAGTAATATGTTGTCTGATTAGCGGCAAGCTCAGCAGGAACAAGGGACGAGTAGAGTTCAGCAAACTCATGTTGGTCGAAGGTGGTGTAAGCCACCTGAAGCTTGGATAAAAATAAATACAGACGCAGCTTGTCATCTAGGATCAAATAGAATAGGGGTGGGCTGTGTTATCCGTGATGAGGCTGGAAACTTTATGCGAGCTAGGATTAATATCATCCAGGGGAATTTTCAAGCTAGAGAAGCAGAGGCCATTGGACTTAAAGAAGCTTTGCTTTGGACGAAAGATTGGAGACATCACAGATGTATTTTTGAATGTGACACGAAGGTTCTAGTGGATGCCGTAAATGGACAAGAAGGTGATACCTATTTTCACCTACTTGTGGAAGATTGTAGGGATATTCTTAAACACTTTGATGAAGTGTTAGTGTTATTTGTTCATAGATCTGCGAATATGGCTGCCCATAGGTTGGCTCAGGTGGCTTATTCTACGTGAGGTCTGATGGAGTGGATTTCTACTCCTCCGGATTTCCTTATTTGTAATCTTGATTTTGAAGTTTAATGCAAGTTCATTATTTTCAAAAAAAAAAAAAAAAACCTACTTCCGTTTTCTTATTGAAATTTAGGAAATACGTTAAAGAATTTTTTCAAAAATACTCAAGTGCTTTTTATTTAGTAGTAGTAGTACTAGTATGACATTTTTGATGCAATGCAAACTCAGTTCGTCTTCAAACTCTGTGGACTCCGCAAAAGTTACCATTAGTTTTAAATCGTATTTAAACAGCTGATGTTCATAGGTTTAATTTTAATACTTCTTCATTTTAAAATACTTGTATTTATATATATTTATATTATATAAATTTAAAAAATTATGTAATTTTTATCAAAATATATTTTTCAGCTTTATAGTGTGTAAGATATCGTAGCTTTCAATATTTAGTCTGTTAGTTAATTAACCGGAAAAATGTCAAAAATAAAAGGGATAAATTATAATTCAGAAATGTATGTTTGAGTTTGAATCTGTATTCACTATTGAGTAATTGAAACAAAGGGGCTCCTGATTATAAACCCAACTGGTAAACGTTGTCTATAATATGCATAATGATGGACAAGATGAAGGTTTTTAAAGTATCCCAAACTATTGGAGCAACTAATCAAGATTTAGCATATTTTTTATAGTGCAATTATTAGAAGGCAAACCTGGCAATCACGATAAATTCTAACCTCAGCATATCAAGTCAACGTGCCTTTGGTATATTTAAAAGTGACTTGTAACTATGAGTGATAAGTATATTAGAATAAGAATAAGTGCAATTATAAATATGTAAATATTTATAAGTTAAATAAGTGTTGTATATTTATTTAGTTCGTAAAATTTTTACTAAATTAAATTTTAAAATATAATTTTTAAATATAATGATCAAAAGTCATGAATTTTAAATTAAAAAAATATTTAAAAAATTATATGTTAAATTTTAAATTAATAAAAAAATTATATAAATTTGGAAAAAGTATGTCATTACCAATTATACAAGCCGGTTCATTATATCCGAATAGGAAGGAGTTGTCTAAACTAATTTAATGTAATGTAATATTTATTGAATTTATAAATAATATATTTAATGGATAACAATTGTTTATATGTTAAACATTTTATAAAAATAAAATGGAGCTTGACATTAAATTTTGTAAAATTTAACAAATAAGTCAACCTGATGAGTTTCGTTAAAATTTACCTAATAATTTTAATTGTTGGAGAGGTAAAATTTATCAAAGTCCTCTGTCGGAGCTGTTGGGTTGAATTTTTAGTTGAGGGGCGTTTTCCTTTAAATGTTCTATATAGGTATTTATAATTTTTATTAACAAGACTTTCTTTTATAATTTCATATATATTTTTAGAGCAATAATAAAATTTCTAAAATCTTGTTATAATTATAATTTTTAATTCTAATTCTATTAAAGTAACGTATTTATATAATCAAGTATATTATCTTTATTAATTTTCGGTCCTACTAAATATTATATTAATTTCATATTCTACTGGATAATACTACTGATAATAATTTACTAAACAAGAAAAACTTAACATAACAGTAACAAAAATATGTTAGAATTTTCTAATAATGTTTTACCAAGTTAAATATGCGGGAAAAAAAATAAATTATTAATTACATGCAAAAAATGTAATATAATTGTAACAGAATAATTCAAATTTTTTGGTATTATTATTAATATTATAAACAAAATAATTTAAAATAATCCCCTTTTTTATTAAAATAAATTTTAAGAGGATTTAACAATATACATAAAATTATTTTTTAAAATTTTTAATTTTTTATAAGTTATAATTTAATTTCAATACTTTTATTCAAAAAATAGTTTTTTGAAAATTATGATTTTTTTTGTCTAAGAAAAAATATGATTTTTACAATATAGCAAGGTGCCTTGAAATATATCTATACTATATTATAATAGACAAAATATTAAAAAGTTTGGTAATCGGTCAGACTTGCTGAAGTTATTTAATTACTCGTACTTAAATTATTATTCTTTTTTAACTAATAATTATCTAATAACATATTTCAATTAATATAAGGAGAAGACGGGACGTTTATGTGGCGCCTCTCAAATTGCTTCATTTTATTTTCGAATTTTCTCAATTTTTTGAATTAATAAATGGAGAAAGTCTTAATTACCTCATATTCTCCTAAACTTTCCTCTCAACTCCAATTACCTTCTTATTATATTATTATAAAATTTCTCTACTATATCAATAAACTTTTCTCTTAACTCAAGTTATCAAATTATCATCTTATTATTCTTCTAAAGTTTCTTTACTATATCCATAAACTTATTTTTCTTTAAAATTTCTCTACCATGTTATTATTTTTTAAAACTTTATTTCTAAGTGAAAAGTTAATTACCTCATTTTTTCTTAAACTTTCTACCTAACTCAAATTATCATGTTAAAGTTTTCCTAAAATTTCTCTATTAGATTATTATTCGCTAAAACTTTCTTTTCAAGTCAAAGTTTTATCTTAATACCCTCCTAAATTTCAAGTCCTACACTATAGTTTAAAAATGAAGTAATAATCTTATATATATACATAAGTGTAAATCATTTGGCTTCATAAAAACTTTCTTTTCAACTCAAAGTTTTATCTTAATACTCTCTTAAATTTCAAATCCTAGAATATATTTCAAAAAGAAAGTAAATAATTATATATATATATATATATGTGTGTGTATAAATCGTTTGACTTGAAAAAAAAAAAGCAAATTGTTAACTAGATTTTTCATTAGCGCTTGTGTTTCAAACTTTATTTTACATGTTATGATGGTTTTGTCCCAATTTGTTTTGTTAAGCCTTTAAGTTGTTATTGTTTGATTGATTTTATGATTTTAGAATGCTTGATTGGTTTTATGATTTTTGAATGCAACCTTTTACCCAGGAATAACGGAAGATGATGTGGTTCGGTTAGTTTTAGAGGTTCATCTTATTTGATGCTATTTAATTATAAGTGTATTGTTTGATGTTTGAATTCAAGTAATTTATATTTGTTACTTTCATTAGTAATTGTGTTTCAAACTTTATTTTACATATTATAATAATTTTGTCACTATTTGTTTTGTTAAGCTTTTAACTGTATATTATTATTTGATTGTGTTTTATACTTTTAGAATGCTTGATTGATTTTATAATGTTAGAATGCAGCCTTTTGTCCGGGAATAACGGAGGACGTTATGGATCAGTTAGTTTTAGAAATTGATTGCTTTTATGATTTTAGAGCGCAGACTTTTGTCTGAGAAAAATGGAAGATGCTAGGGATGAGTTAGGGTGTAGATGTTTGTTTCCTTATAGATGCTATTTAATTATAAAAGGTATTATTTGATATTTAAATTTAAGTAATTTATGTTTGTTATTTTATACTTCCTCCGTCCATCCCATTTCTTTACATTTTGGAGAGAGTGTCCGACATGCATTCTCAAGTACATATAAAGTATAGTTCCGTAAATTTTTATTACGATTTTATATTTTTAAATAAAAATTGAATGTTAAATTTTTATTCAGAAAAGAAAAATTTTAAAAACAAGTTACATAACTATACTTCATATACAGCTTAAAATCCGTGTCGTACACTCTCTCCATAATGTAAAGAAATTGGTGGACAGAGGGAGTATTAAATATAGTCAAAATACTGAAAAGCTATTGTGTCATCATATTTAATAATTTTTTTAAAAAAATATTATTATATTGTCACTGCGAAGTGCGACTTATTGTGCTAGTTAATAACTACTAATGCATTTATTTATAAAGACATCATGAACATATAGATGTGTATATATTATATTATTTAAGAATTTTAAATTAACAAATTAATACTTTGAAAATTTTAATAAAAATTAAATATATCATTAAAAAAATCTGTGCAAATATAAGCATAGTATATATTAAAAAGTCAAAAGAGTATTAAATAACAGAGAAAGTAAATTATACTAAAATTAAGTTTTTTTACAGCCAAAAAAACTGTGTGACGATACCCGTAAGCATATGCAAATATCCGAATACAAAATACAGCTACCAGCCATGTTAGTACTTGATACAAGGAGGTACAGAGCATTAATGATTTGAAGGGGCCTACTACTACTAGAGAGGAGATTAAAAGAGTTGGAGTCAGAGCATGTTCTCGGGCCATGTGCCACCCTTTATTATGTCTCGAACTCGAATAGGCTTCCCCTGTTGTAACTAGTACTAGCTCTAACGGTTCTGTTCTTCTCAATTACTATTCAACACTCCCACGTTATTATATACAGTAGCCGGTAATTACGTACGTTATTCATTAAATTCTCTACGTTATTTTTTGACATGTTTTTTAAGGCTCATTTAAAGTATAGTTTCGTAATTTTTTTAAAATTTTTTTTCTTAATAAAAATTTAATATTTAAACTTTTATTCAGAAAAAAATTAAAATTTTTTTTTTATAAAACTACACTTTATGGGAGCCTCGAAATACGTGCAAACAGTGCACGTAGAGAAATGAACGGGACGGAGGGAGTACATCCATATGCTGCATTTTGTTTTTATTTATTTACATAATAATACCGTTGCATTAAATATTTTTCTAATTTATGGTACAACTATAGAGTACGGTTTTTCTGATTGGCTCCATTTTTAATATTTCAAGCAGAAGACACTGCCCCCATTCTTTAAGGCCATCTTCGGCAGCTGTGATCCAAAAATTCAAATTTA
>PHNY01031552.1:1722-19918 GCA_003724115.2 Anethum foeniculum | reverse complement strand
CTTGATTAATTAATGAAATATTCTGAGTATAACATGCACAGTTAATTGCCTCAGCCCAAAAGTAGGTTGGGAGTTTTGACTCTTCAAGCATTGTTCTTGCAGCTTCAATCAGAGATCTATTGTTTACTAATTTGACGTGTACATATATTTATTGTAGTCCTATTTTAGGCACAAGAAGGGTCAAAGCGCGTCATAGTCAGAAGCAATTATAATTAAATACATAAATGCGGTTTTTGAGAGATCGTTGAATGAAGAGAAGACAAGAGTTTATGCGAAAGTAAGGAGAACCGGAAAGCCGTTGGAGGAATTATGTCCAGATTCTTGTAACGAGGAATTTTGGAGAGGTTTGATAGAGTTTTTGAACTCAGAAGATCATAAGCAGAGATCATAAGTGGGGATTGATAATAGGAAAGAGGTGGAAAACCTGCACAGCTCAGGTGCAAGACCTTTTGAGGAAGTTTCTAAAGTTGTCCCTTTTTACAACTTTTTAAATTATTTGTTGTTTTCCTCTTTTTTATGTTTTATAACCTTTGACACACAAATCCACTCTAACTTGATTCTTTTACATAATTAGGGAGGAGAAAGCTGGAGAGAAGGCAACATGCCTTGACATTTGGGACCAGACTCATACTCGCGATGGTTCAGCAATTGACGAGAATGGAAAACCTGAATCCTATACTTGCCATGCAGCCATGGAAATTTCTGTAAGAATTTTAATTTGTAATGTTATTTATTCACTTTCTCCATACTTTAATTTATAACGATATATATGTCTTATAGCTTATGATAATATATTCACATTTTGATAATATTTGGTGTAGGGTTGGTATGCATCAATCTTGAATGAGTAAGGGGTTGATAAAACCCAATCTGATAGAATTGTGAAGGAATTTGATTGGTGGTTAGAGACCACGGTGCCAGGACTTAGCAAACGAAAGAGGAATAGGATGTTTGGGTATCCCCGTGTTCCGACTCGTCGACTACTAAAAAAACAAGGCTTATAGCTACGAAAAGAAGATAGTAGAGAAGGAAGGCTTTTCATCCAGAGGCTCCGCTACTGGACGTAACATCCCGAATGAAACATTATCAAAGGTGGTTTCCGGGGTTCTTGAGATTTTGAGAAACAATCTTGATGCATATAAAAGGGAGCTGAATGATGAGCAAGTCCGTGGCCTAGCTAAAGCGGTATTAAGTCTCGGTGATCAGGTTGGTAGGAGTGAGTTCTCGCAACTAATAACCGAGGAAGTTATGCATCTTGTGTCAGATATTGTTATCGACATGTTTAAAAAGTATAAACATGTATATTCACCTTTTAAACATTTCTTGTTTTTATATAATTTCAAAAATTAAGTTTTGGTATTTGGATTATTAAATTATTATGGTCATCAAACGCTTTTTTCTTAAATTATATGCAGTTGAACATGTTAATATAGTGTGATAAAGGGGGTTTATAATGGTATATTTACTTTGGATTAACAATGGTATATACGTAATTGATGTATTTTGGGTTGGATGAATAATGGTACGTAATGAATGTTGTTGGTGGATGCTTATGGTTATGTAATGGATCTATTTTATTTTTTGAAAAAGTGGTTTGTTTATGGATTGCTATTTTATTTTGGTATTTTGATTTGGTATTATGATTAGAATGATTTGGTATTATGATTAGAAAGAGAGCTAGAAAAATGAAAAAAACCCAGGATTTCCTACCATCTTCAAGACATTTCCTACAATCTTCGAAACTATTTCCAACCATTTTCAAGCCTTTTCCTACCATTCTTACCATTCAAAAACTTAGTAATTCCTACCAAGGATGGTACAAAATGGACGGTAGGACATGGTCTTTACATGCCCTCTGACCTAATTCCTACCATTTCTCACTATTTCCTACCACATTTCTATTTCCTACCAAATTTCTCATATTTCCTACCGTAACTCTATTTCCTACCACTATTTTCTATTCACCACAAGAAAAACGGCTAAATACAACCGGTGCAAAACCGTTCGTATTTAGCTAAATATGACTGGATTCAGTCATACTTAGCTAAATATGACCAGTTTTTAGACCGGTCGTATATACAAGAGTCATATTTAGTAATTTGATCGTTTTCATACTAAATTCGACCGATTAATATCAACTGCTTAAATACAACCGCTTAAATACGACCGACCACATTCGACCGAAGGTGGTCGAATTTGATATATTACTTAAAATTTGAAAATACCGCCCAGAGTATTTAAATTTTGGAAAAAATTTAAATGGTCTCCAAAAAATTAAATTCCACCGTATATGGTTGAAATAAGATTCTAAATTCAACCGTATTCGGTCGATTTAACGACCCCAGTTTAAAAAAAATAATTATTTAAAATAATTAATCAACTAATTTAATTAATAAAGATAGAAATTTTGTCAAAAACAGTTTTTAGAATTGAAAATCAATTTTACAACATCAAAGGGCGGCCTTGACGTAGAACTTGGTCGGAAAATCAAGAACAAGGTCACCGGATTCTGGGGAACCCAGATTCCGTTCACCATATTCGGATCACCAGGAACAAGCCGGCCAAGTCCACCTTTTACCAAAATAGTCGGAAACATAATTGTTTTTGGTCCCAACTAAGCGAAAACCCACAACTTCCATTTAACTTCTGACCTATTCCCGCACAATGGCCATCAGAATTGGCCAAACTAGAATTACGCCCATTACCGACACCATTAAAAATTTTTACTATTAAAGTAGAATTTAGTTTTGTAATTCCCAGTTCTTCTCCATCATTTTTTTTGCAAACCCAGCAACCACCCATTCTTTTATTCGACTCCACCTCCAACTAAACGATTTACTCTTATCCATAATCAAAGACATCGAAAAGTTACTCAAATCCAACCATAATTTAATCGAGTTTTTTTTAAAAGAAAATGAAAAATGTAATTTGGTTGTGTATGTAGATATAGATAAAAATAAAGAAAGAAAAGAGAAATTGATTTTGTTAAGAAAAATCATGAAAATGAAATGGGACAAGAAATTGATTTTTTTAAACAGGATGGTTTTCCTGGAACAGGGGATGTGGGTTTCTTGGTCGGGGTGGGGGAGGGGGATTAAAAGTAATTTGTTTTATGTTTGATTTGTAATTATGTTTTATAAAATCTATATCAACCGTGGGATCATTGTTTTAGAGGTTCAATTTGGTAGGATAGATCAAATTCACCGAGGTCGCTGATATGACACTTAATTCAATTTAAAATTCAACTAATACTACCCATTCTATGTTATAAAAAATAAATTCCTTCTAATTTCTGCGAAAAAAAATGTTAATACTATACTATACTATTATAGTTTCATTTGGTTGGTTAGTTAGCACCTCCTAATTTTCTTTAAACACTTTCTGATACCTAATCTCTTCCGAATAAAATTCTAAGTCCAAGAGTCCTTAGCATGCCTCATGTCTACCACACTTGAAAAATGATCCCAAGACATTTTATGTAAATAATTTATTTTAAGTATATATGATCGTAAAAGATTAAAAATTTATTTAAAAATAAAAATTGATTAAAAATATGATGATTTTTAAATAATTAGTGTTTGGTAAACTTTCTTAAAAAATAAAATTATTTTATAAATAAATATAACATATAAATTCAATTGTCATTGCTTGTATTGAAGAGTGTCGCTTTAAAATTCAACTAATACTACCCATTTTATGTTATAAAAAATAAATTCCTTCTAATTTCTAGGAAAAAAATTATAACTAATAATCATTTTCTGAAAAAATATTATAAATATTATAATTTATTTTAATAACTCATAGTCCTAATTAAAAAAAAATGAAATTATCATTTTGGTTGATTTTGTAATAAATACCATGAATAAGAATGAAATTTAAAATGAAGTTTAGTTATACCTTATTTGTTAAAATAATCAAGGTCTAGTGATTAAAATTTCTTGAAATTTTGCATATAACATTTTTTAAAACCATTTTAACATCGTTACAATTGCATGGTTCAATATTTATTCTGAATAAGAGGAATATTCTAGAGTTAGGATCTCAACCCCTATTCGAATTTGTAAAAATAACTAAGATTTAAATATTTAAAATAGTTAATTTTTTATGTACACTCAGTATTTTTGATTACTCAAAACAAATGCAATATAAATTGGTAACTCAATTAATCGTAATCCATACCTAAACCTTAATTCTATAGACCGTAAACTACTACTATGTAAATAAACTATTTATTCTACCATAGCGATCTAAAAACAATTTTGTTGTCCTCTCACTAATATTTTCTCAAAAGAATATAGTGAATGTAGCATCTGGACGTGGAACACTTATAATTTTTTCTTAATTTTTAAATTATTTTCATAATTTTTTAAATTTTGAGAAAATACCAAATAAAATAAAATTCAAATTCAAATTCTCTTATAACATATATTTTTATACCAAACAAATTTGTAGCTGTGATGAATGTTATTATTGCATATATACATATTTTTATAATATGCAACATAAGTTGTTGTATAAATTTAAATATCTCTAATCAATACCCTAATAAGAGTGTGCGATGAAATATTTGATTAAGTTTATTTATACCTTTGTTAAAATATTAAAGGTCTAATGCTTAAAAATTCTTGAAATTTTGTTTATAATATTTTCTTTTAAGCATTTGAACATGGGTATGGTTGGATGGTTCAATATATAATAGGATGAACATCCAGGATTATGACTCTAAATTTGTTTTTGTAAAAATAAATAAGATTTAAAATTTAAATTAGTTGATTTCTTAGTCTTTATTTTACCCTGTACTCTCTTTGTAAAACCCACCCACCCGCACCCCACGGCGGGGTTGTAGAGATTATAACCTGCAATATAAACTATATATATAAATATAAATGTATGAATATGTTCTGATGATGGTATACTTGGTTTACTGTAAAGTCAGCTAAACTTGATTTGTAGAGAATAACCAAATAACTTGAAATAAATAAATAACTTAAATCAAGTTTAGATTAAAATGCAACAATCTCCCCCGTAAGCTAAACTTGATTTGCCTTGACTCCCAGAAGTTGTCTCATTCTTTCGAACTTGATGATTGTTAATGTCTTAGTAAGTGTATCTGCACGTTGCTCGTCTGTAGCTACATGTTTTACAATAATCTCACCTCGCTCAACACATTCTCGGTAGAAATGGTAACGGATGTCATTACGTTTGCTCCTGCCATGGACCACTAGGTCCTTTGCTAAGTCTATGGCTGATTTGCTGTCGATTTCTGGCACTAAAAGACCCTTAAAATCATCAGTACCTTGCCCAAGTACCTTCCCCAGCCAAACGCTTTACATGCAGCTGTTGTTGCGGTCATAAATTCGGCCTCGTAGGAGGACATTGTCACGCACTTTAGTTTTTGAGAGAACCATGTTACAAGATTTTCATTCAAGTAAAAAGCGACCCCACTCGTACTCTTCCTGTCATCTAAATGCCCAACCAAGTCACTATCGGAGTATCCACTAAAAACACTATTTCCACTTGTCTTCGTGCACACCAATCCGTAGTCCACTAAATAGGCTATGTTTGGTCGAGTGTGCACCAGGTATCGCAGGCTTCCAACCAGACATTTATACTCAGTCGAATCCACTACCTTCCCGCCTTCGTCTTTTGTAATGATCAACCTGGGTTCCATTGGATATCTCGTTGAGTTGCAGCCACTCAAACCCGCTTTATCCAATAATTTCTTGGCATATGCACATTGCTTCGACTCGACTTGACCTTTCTCTGTTCCACCTCGATACCCAGATAATAAGACAATTTCCCAAAGTCGCTCATTTGAAAATATTTACTCATTTCAGCTTTGAATCTGTTGATAATCATGATGTTAGTTCCGATCATGAGTAAGTCATCGACGTAGACTGCTACTATTAGAACCTCTTTCCCTTGTTTTTTAATGTAGACAACATGCTCATATGGATACCTTACGAGCCCCATAATTTCTAAACGTTTGCCCAGTTTAGAATACCAGGCTCGAGAGGCTTGGGGTAACCCATACAATGTCTTGATTAGTTTATAGACTTTGTGTTTCTACCCTTCCTTTTCGTATCCTTCAGGTTGAATTAAATATAAATCTTCATGAATTTTGTCGTTTATAAACGCATATTTGACATCTAAGTGGTGTAGTTCCCATTCGTTTCTTGTTGCTAGCGCTAGCAACAACCTTACAGTTTCGAGGCGAGTCATAGGAGCATATATGTCTTTGAAGTCAATAACATGTTCTAGGATGTAACCCTTTGCCATGATTCTTGCGTGGTGTTTCACTATCCTGCCATCTGCATCTCTCTTGATCTTAAAAATCCATTTTAAGTCGATTGCCTTTTGTCCTGCTGGTAAATTCACCAGATTCCATGTTTCTTTTCTTTCAACTGCTTCTATTTATCTTTGCATTGCCTTTCTCCACTCCTTTTCTTTTACTACCTGACTATAGCTCGTTGGTTCTTCAAACCCCATCAACATTAATTCCTCCTCTAGTTCTACTTCTCCAGCTTCATCATAAATTTCATTTACGAGTCAAAACTTCCGTGGAAAAATTTCATCACTTGTGTTAGCCATCCTTCTTTCTATTATAGGCGTATCAGGTTCACCTTCTAGGGAATTTTCGATACCAATCCCTGCGTCTTGAGTCTGCACATTCTCCGTTTTTTCTTCATTATTTTCAAAGCCTATATCATCATTTCCTAGTACCGAGAACAGCTCTGCTTTGTCATTCACTTTGTTATTTTGATCAGACCATTCCCATGTCTTGTTTTCCTTGAAAACAACGTCCCTGCTAACAGAGATCTTCTTGTCTTCAGGGTCGTATAAACGATAACTCTTGGTCCCAGGCTCCCTTCCCAGATGCACCATTGCTTTGCTTCTATCATCGAGCTTTCAAACATGAACACTTGGCACTTTTACGTGTGGCAAACACCCGATCACCCTTATGTGTCCAACACTTGGTTTTTCCCTTTTTACTACTTTGTACGGTGTCTTATTGGAAAGTGCACGAGTTCGAAATTTGTCTAATAAATACACTGCATTAGGGACAGCTTCACCCCAAAAATTTGATGGCATACTTGCTTGTTTCAGCATACTCCTCGTCATAGCTACCACCATTCTATTACGCCTCTCCGCTACTCCATTTGCAGAGGCGTATAAGGGGTGGTGAAGTGATGAGTAATCCCTTCATTTTCAAAATAATTTAGGAAGGCCTTTGAACAGAATTCGTCTCCCCTGTCAGTGCGTACTATTCTCACCTTCTCTTCGAACTCTTTCTCGACTGCATTCTAAATCTTTTGAAACAATTGAATGCTTCATCCTTATTTCTCAATACATACAGCCACATATACCGACTAAAATCATCCACTAAAAGAAAGAAATAGGGATTACCTCCCGAAGTCTCTAGGTCTATTGGTCCAAACAAGTCCTCATGGATTAATTCCAATACCTTTTTTGCACTATAATGCGTCCGAGTAGGAAACTGCTTGCGTGTTTTCTTAGTCATTAAACATCCAGTGCATATACTCATTTGTTGAACAATTTTGGCAATCCGTGAACCATCTATTGTGAAGACATCAAATTTATGGCCTGGAAATTGACATGCCCAAGGCGAGCATGTGAAAGCCATGATTCTACATCATATTTGGACAGTATACATATGGGCTCTGCAGTATTCAACAGGATTTTTTATAACCAATTTACTGACCTTTTTACCTTCATCAAAAGTTTCTCTTCTTCATCGTGGACCCACAACAAATCCCCATTCAAAGTCACTTTATTTCCCTTGTCTGACAGTTGCCCGAGACTCACTACACTGTTGCACAGGTCTGGAATGTAGCATACATCCTCTAGAGTTCGTTCCTCGCTTTTTTTACATTTAAAAACAATGTTGCCTTTCCCTTGAATTCGAACTATAGACCCATCTCCAAAATGCACTTCGCCTTTCACTTTTTCATTCAATGTTCTGAACTTTGTCTTTTATCCAGTCATGTGGTTACTTTCTCCATTTTCGAAATACCAACTTTTAGACTCATTTTGCTTGTTGACAACCCCTGTATTTTCCTTAGGACTTATCCTTTCTTCGTTCAGATTCATCACATTTTTCTTGCATTCTGCCAATAGCAGTGCGAGCTCCTCATCTTGGGCTTGCACCATGTTTACTTCTGATTGCAGTTCTTTATCCTGCTTTGGTTTGCGACATTCCGAAACCAAATGACCATAGACATCGCAATTGAAGCATCATATTCTACTTTTGTCTCTTGTTCTACGATTTCCTTCCCTTCCTCGATAGTTTCCATCAATATTTCGTCCATTTCTCTTGTTGTAGTTCCCATTTAAGCCTCCCTTGACATAGCATTTTTGCCACTCTTCCTCAGTCAATATCAGCTGCCTTTTGTTCCCTTCTTTCTTTAGTCATTCCTCCTTTGTAAGCGGCAGTTGATTGTTACCGCTCTCACTCTATCCTCGTTATCGCTCCTCACGAGCCCTCACGGAGCCTATAGCTTCCTCTACTGACATACTCTTAACATCACCGAATTGTTCGATTGTGGATGCCAACTGTAAGAACTTATGTGGAACTGCTCGCAGCAGCTTTATCAATGTATGATTCTTCGATCATGTCTCCCGGTGCTCGTATTCTTGTCACCAGGCTACTCAATTTCATACAAAACTCGTCCAGTTGATCTGTGTCTTTCATTTTCAAAGCCAGCATTAAGTGTTTGCACCTTTTCTTTTTGAAGGTGTTCAGCACCCAAACACATAGTTTTAAGGGCATCCCACACTTCATTTGCAGTACTTTTCTCGGCTAATGAAAGAAGTATGTCCTCGAGTAACCCCTAGTATATCACAGCCAGAGCGATCTTGTCTTTTCTTTCTTCCACCTCGTCTTCTCTTCCTTGGGTTCTACTACTTCCCACACCCCGTGAGCTTGCATATAAACCTTCATCTTCAGGGACCACGTCGTGTAGTTCCCTCGTGTCAGCATAGGATATGACAGACCAACTGCACCTTCCTTCACCTTGTTAGATTCCATCACCGTCTCCTTAGACATATTCCCCACACCTCGCTCTGATACCAAATGTATAGATTATAACCTGTAATATAAACTATATATATATATATATATAAATGTATGAATATGTATTGATGATGAAATAATTGGTTTACTGTTAAGCTGATAATTTATTACAATGAAAGCAATCAAATATAAAGCATGCAAATTGAAAAACAAACTAGGACGACGGCTCCCACAAACCAGGAAACAAACTCCTATCTGCACTCTATTACTACTCTTTATTCCTAGTCTTACTCGATCGTGCTGTAGACCAAGTCAGGACGTTACAAACCAAACAAATGCAGCAGAGAATAAACAAATAACTTGAAATAAATAAATAACTTAAATCAAGTTTAGATTAAAATACAACACGTCTCTCGTCACCACCCCCATTATCGCCCGTCCCCTGCTTTATCCCTTCTCTCGTTTTCTACCCTCTCTCTCTCTAATTTACATACAACTTATAGACACAGAAAAAGCCTTGGTCAAAAAGCTTAGAACTCTCTCAATCACAATCAGGTATATTTCTCTCTCTAATCACTCGATTTAGTTCGAATTGGTCCAAGAGAGCATCGAAGAGTGAATCGAAGGCGCTAGAGCGGAGAGTAGAGAGAGTCGCTCGAATGGCCGCAAATTCCTATGATGGCGGAGACGCCTGCGATGAAAATGTGGTAAAATTTCAATGTGTATTAGGTTTTATATTGGATCTCAAATATAACTAACATATCTGATTGTGGTGTGGTGGTTTGATGTAGTGATTTGTGCCATGTTTTATGATAATTTTTTAATTTGTATATGTGGGTGTTGATATTTTTGACTCTATGGTTGGCCGGACTGAGTTGTGATGCGGTGGTTGTGGTGGTTTCACCATGGTAATTTTTTAATAAATTCCAAATATTTTTTTCTAAGGTTAAACCTCTTTTAATAGATTACGTATATATTTTTCTAATATGCATGTCCTTTATGCATAATCAGTAGTGGCATGATACAGTTAATCTAAACCTCTATTAATACTTTTCTAACCATTATTTCTATAACTAATTAATATTAATATTATTATTATTATTATTATTATTATTATTATTATTATTATTATTATTATTATTATTATTATTATTATTATTATTATTATTATTTTTATTTTTTTTTTTTAAATTTTGTAGCATCACTACTATAGTTTCTATTACTAATATTTTTGTTATAAATGAATTTTGTAAAGTTCAGATACACGTCTCAGTCCTTTTTTACACAGCCTCACACAAATTTAACGATGTGAGTAGAGATTATTAGTAGTGTTCCTAATGAAAAGATTTCAAAGTGGAATCCAAACTATTAGCGCTGCTGTAAAGTTTCCTATTTCTGGTAAGTGCATAGTTTTGAAGGCGAGGCCAATAATGCTATAGACTACTTATAAACTGTATTATTTCTGGCTATATATTGAGATTTCAAGTGATGTTGATGGTATTATTGTTAATATGAGGGTTAAAATTCAGTATCCTAGCATGCCCATTTCTTGCTCTTACTATGGTTGCCTTAAGAAAACTCTCCTATCCAGTGATGATATTCCAAATGAAATTATTCCTAGAAAAAAAAAATCAAAATGAAGTCAAGGAACAAGCAAGGGCCTAGAATTTGGAGGTGATGCCCCCTATACATGAAGAAGTTCTCAACATGAAATCTTTGTAGAATTCTACCTTCTTGTAGGCAAGGAACTAAATCTATTGTGGTCAATATAAGAAATAAAAATAGGAATAATAGGAAATCATAGTCTGGCTAAATGTCAGCAAACTAAAAAATATCCTAGATCATGAATCAGACTTATTGTTTCATCAATGCTAGCCATGTGATTATTTTGGAAAATTACGTCAATGAGGATAGAGCATTCCATATTCTATTACTTAGATCACTGTACTTAATATATATATATAATATATATATATATTATATATATATATATTCCATAAAAGAATAGACATTTTACAAATATTAAAACCTAAATCAAATGCAAACAGAAGTTAAGTCCAACTTCCCATGTCATTACGGCAGGCTTCTTATCACAACCTTACAAAAGTAGCTCAAAGTAAAACCAAATTTATCTGAATATCACAAGAATGGGTAAATTACTGGAAATTAAAAAAAAAAACTAGTATACACAAAACATACAGAAAGGATAAACTAGCTTCTCACAGTAATTACATAGAGACTCTTTGACAGTTGGCTTTGTCATCAGAAAAATAACAGATTTACAAAAATGCATCATTTATACAACTGAAAATGTCTTTCATTTCATTATCAGACATGTGAAATAACTAGGAAAAACTAAGGGGAATTTAGCGAAAACATACCATTGACATGAAAACATCTGGAAACTCAAACAAAAAAAAAATCCTCTTTCCTAACATCATAAGCAATGCGACACAGAGCTGGATATGTAAGGCCAAAAATGATTAATCTGCCCATCCTCAAACAGGTTTTATCAAGACACCCACTAGTGACAGGGAATCTTCCACAAGAAGAAAATAGAATGAACGAAAAAACATCCAACTTGGGACTGGTTTCCAACCATGATATATTGATTAGTTTCTCTGTCAAAGGTAATGATATCAAAACACAAACCATAGTCCGAAATTACACTCTAAGCGGAGATTGTAATTCTGATAGACAAGTTTGGGTTCGGAAATTACCCACATTGATACATCTCCACTTACTATTAACACCAAGTTGTTTTTAGAATATATATATTTATTATATTATTAGTGATATTTTATATTAAGGGTGTTTAGTAATTTAGCTAGGAATGGTTTATTATATAAACATTGAGATCTGTATTCTGATTGATTATAATGGTCAATATAATAAAACCCTAGTTATTCTCTTTATGTCTCTACTTTTATCATGGTATCAAGAGCTAGGTTATGGGAAAGTTAGTTCATTAATTTTAATTTTATTTGGATTGGTTTTCTTGTTATGATTATTTGTTTTATCATCATGGCTTTCGGTAAAGATGATTCTCTTCAGTCGATTAGTGTTCAGTTGGATGGTACAAGTTATTCGTATTGGAGATTTTTTATGAAAAAAAATTTGCGTGGTAAATCTTTGTGGAGTTATGTTCGTGATAAGGATACTATGACTAGACCAAGCGATGCTAAGACTGATGACTCAAAAATAGCAATTGAGGCTTGGGAGGTTAATAATTCAAAAATTATTACATGGATTAATAATTATATTACTCACTCTATTGGTGCTCAGTTAGCAAAATATGAAACGGCTAAGGAAGTATGGGATGATCTATCTAGGTTGTATACACAATCCAATTTTGCTAAGCAGTATCAGTTAGAGATGGATATTCGTTCACTTCAATAACATAATATGTCTGTTCAAGAATTTTATTATGCCATGTCTGCTTTATGGGATCAACTCGCATTGACCGAACCCACAGAAATGACTGTTGTAGCTGCTTATATTAAAAAGCGAGAGGAACAACGCTTGGTTCAATTTTTAATGGCTCTTCGTTCTGATTTTGAATCTATGCGAAGGTCAATTATGCATCGTACTCCACTTCCGTCAGTTGATTTTGTTGTTAATGAACTTCTAGCGGAGGAAATTCGTCTTAAATCTAATGGTGCTAAGGAAAACTCATTATCTGGTATTTCTTCTATTTTTGCTGTTCCTTCAGGATCATCTAGTGGTATTCAAAATAGGTCTGTCCGGGATCTTCAAAATGAATGTTCCTTTTGTAGAAATAAGGGTCATTGGAAAAGTTCTTGTCTTCAACTATTGTCTCTCCAACAACGTCCACCTCAACAACAAAGTCAGCAACAATGACCTTGAACATCTCGTTCACCTCAGCAGCAACAACAACGTCCTTGGACACCTCATCCACCACGTTAGCCTCAATTCCCTTCAGGTTCTGCTACTTGGACACCTCGACCACCAACCTCTACTAATTCAGTTGTTGTTCCATTTTTGGATCCTTATATGTATGAGAAATTTCAGCAGTTTATTAATTCTCAGCCACATGCCATGTCTGTCTCTCCTTCACTAGGTTTGTCATCCTCCACTTCATCAGGATTCGGGCGCCTCTCATCATATGTCTCCAACTTTATCATCTTTTATAACTTTGTATTCTACTGCACCTTTGCTATTATGACTGCTGATGGTTCTCCTACGTTATTGGAAGGTGTTGGTTCTGTTGCCACACATAATATCTCATTATCTATTGTGTACTATGTTCCTAGTCTTAATTTGAATTTCGTTTCTGTGAGTCAGTTATGTGCATCTGGATATTCACTCTCATTTTCTTCTTCCACTTGTTGTGTTCAGGACCCAAGATCTCAGAAATTGATTGGGATAGGTCGTAGACAAGGGGGACTCTATGTTTTGGATGAACTGAAAGTCTCAGATGTCGGAGCTTCTAGTATTGATTTATCATCTTTTCATTTAAGTAGTTCTTCATCATATTTTTATCTTTGGTATTCTCGTTTGGGCCATGTATCTATCCAACGTTTTAGATTCTACAGGAGTTTTAGGAAATAGAAAAATTCATGATATTTCTGATTGTAGTGGTATATTTATGATTGTAGTGGTTGTAAACTTTCTAAATTTGCTGCCTTGCCATTCTATAAAAGTGTTTCTTTTACCGTTGCACCTTTTAATATTATTCATTCTGATGTGTAGGGACCTTCACCTGTACCCACAAAAGGGGGTTCTAGATATTATGTGTCTTTTATTGATGATTATTCTCGTTTTACATGGGTTTATATGATGAAACATAGGTATGATTTTCTTGATATATACAAGGAATTTCGTTCTCTTATACATACTCAACATTTTGTTGTTATTAAATGTTTTTGTTGTGATTTACGGGGTTAATACACTTCTAATGAATTTTGTCAGTTACTTGCTTCTAATGGGACTATACGTCAAACCTCGTGTACAGACACTCCTCAACAAAATGGTATTGCCGAAAGGAAACATCGGCATATTGTGGAAACAGCCCGCTCATTCTTGTTGTCTGCTCAGGTCCCTAGTGTGTTTTGGGGGAAGCAGTCCTTACTGCTACCTATGTGATTATTATGATTCCTACTTCTCATAATTTAGGTTTGTCTCCTTTTCAGAAATTGTATGGAGATGTGCCAGATTATTCCTCATTGCGTGTTTTTGGTTCCACTTGTTTTGTTCTTCTCCCTCATGTTGAGCGTACAAAATTGACTCCTAAATCTGCTTTGTGTATTTTTTTGGGTTATGGTGTCAGTACGAAAGGATATCGTTGTTTTGATCCTGTTAGACAAAAATTATATGTTTCTCGTCATGTAGTGTTTCTTGAACATATTCCATATTTTTTCTGTTCCCACTAGTTCCCATAATATGACACAGGCAGATATTAGTCATATTGATCCTTTTATCTCCGATATTGAGCAAGCTACGCCCACATATTCAAGTACTTTAGTTCCCGAGACATCTAAGACTCCCCCATCTCCAACTCCGTCTATGACTACTTAATCCTCTCCAGAGATTTTGGATCCTCCGCCTACCACTCGTCAGTCTACTAGTATCCGTAAGTCCACTCGACTTCATGATTTTTCTTATTAATCTTATTCTCCTTTCTTTGCTTCATTTGTTACATCTGTTCACGGTTTATGTGAGCATGTGTCCTATAGAGGTGTTGTTCGTGATCCTCTTTGGTGGGCAGCTATGGCTGAGGAACTTACTGCTTTACATCAGACACATACGTGGGACTTGGTTCCCTTACCACCAGGGAAACATGCTATTCGTTGTCATTGGGTCTATAAGATTAAAACCAAATCTGATGGTTCTGTTGAGCGCTATAAGGATCGGCTTATTACTAAAGGCTATTCTCAGGAGTATGGTTTAGATTATGAGGAGACCTTTGCGTCTGTTGCAAAGATGACGATAGTTCGTACTCTGATTGTAGTTGCTTCAGTTTGTAAATGGAACATATTTCAGTTAGATGTTAAAAATGCTTTCTTGTATGGTGATTTACATAAGGAAGTTTATATGACACCTCCTCCCGGTTTTCCTCATCAGTCTAGTTATGTTTGTCGACTTCGTAAGTCCCTTTATGGTCTACGACATGCATCTCATTGTTGGTTTGAGAAATTTGCCAATGTGCTTATTTCACTTCGTTTTCATTCTAGTCATCATGATTCTACTTTATTTGTTCGTTGTACGAGTGTAGGTCGTATTCTCTTGGCTTGATATGTTGATGATATGATTATTACTGGTGATGATTGTGCTGGTATTGAGTCGTTAAAATAGGAGTTGGCTCGTTGTTTTTCTATGAAAGATTTAGGTTTACTTCGTTGTTTTTAGGCATCGAGGTTGCTACTTCATGATAGGGTTATCTTTTATCTCAGTCTAAATATATTGCTAATTTGTTTGATCGTGCTCGCCTTATTGATAAAAAGACCGTGGATACTCATCTTGAGATGAATGTTTGATATTCCTCTTCTAATGGCCTTCCTTTGGCGGATCATACTTTATATCGTACTATTGTGGGTTGTCTTGTTTATCTAATCGTTACTCATCTAGATATTGCATATGTTGTTCATATTATTAGTCAATTTGTTACTTTTCCTACTACTATACATTGTGGTGCTATTCTTCGTATTCTCAGGTATCTTCGAGGGACTCAGTTTTAGAGTTTTTTGTTTCCTTCTACTTCATCTTTAGAGTTGCGTGCTTATTCTGATGCTGATTGGGCTGGAGATCCCGAGGATCTCAAGTCTACTACTGGTTTTTGTATTTTTTTGGTGATTCTCTTATTTCATGGAAGAGTAAGAAACAAGATTTGTTTCTCGATAATCTTCGGAAGCTGAGTATCGTGCTATGACTTCTACTACTTATGAGGTTGTTTGGCTACGTTGGTTGCTTGCATATTTGGGTGTTATGCTTACTCATCCTACTCCGTTATATTGCGATAATAAGAGTGCAGTTCATATTGCTCGAAATTCTGTTTTTCATGAGCGCACTAAACATATTGAGATTGATTGTCATGTTACCTCGTCATCATTTGCAACAGGGTACTATTACCTTACCTTATGTCTCTTCTTCACTTCAGATTTACGGATATTTTTTATCAAAGCTCATTTGATTTCGCGCTTCCAATTCTTGTCTGATAAACTCTCAATGCTTAAAGCTGTAACATGGTGAGTTTGAGGGGATGTTAGAATATATATATTTATTATTTTATTAGTGATATTTTATATTCTGGGTGTTTTAGTAATTTAGGTAGGAACGGTTTATTATATAAACATTGAGATATGTATTCTCATTATTACGTTCAATATAATAAAACCCTAGTTGTTCTCTTTGTGTCTCTACTTTTATCAGTTATAACACCAAACAAAAGTTAACACAAGGCTTGGAACTGTAGAAGTGCACAACCTTGTATGTTCGAGTACTACGATGGTGTGCCAATCCAGAAAACAAAAGTCTCACACCTGTTATGCGTGAAGGGGGCATGTTCAATTTATTCCCACCTACAGGTTCGAAAACTAAGAAATCTGAAGCTGTGTATTGTCTTTTGTCAGAAACAAACCTCCAGAACTGAAATGACTGTTTCAGAGACTACCTTAGTTGGATTGATGGTTACGGCATCAGTGACATTATGGATCTCAACTAAATAGGACAGTTCGGGATGATTATTACCAATTAGGGTTTATTATACTTTGACCCTCGAAGTTTCACGAAATGTACACATGAATCATTAAAGTTTAAAAAAGTACCTCATGACCATTAAAGTATGGCCGATGTACGTCTCGACCCTATTTCCATTCAAAACAATCGGAAATTTTATATTGGACATTCCGATAAGGGGCAAGTAGTAATTTTCTTAAGGTTTTATCGTTATTCAACATAATTGGTTTATGTTGACCCTTGAAGTTTCAATTTTTGTACACATTAACACAGACCGTTTTAAAGTTTGTACCACTTAACCATTAAAGTTTTTACTCAACACAATCCAGTGTTAATCAATTAAATTTATTGGCCTAAATTGCTATGTCGACAACTCAGCAGTTGATATTTTCCTCATGAATGAGCCTCGACCAACGGCAACCAAAAATATGGTGCATCTAGCACATAATATGTTGTGTAATTGACACGTATCGCTCAAACAATAGATCAAAATTTATTATTTCACTGTGTGTCACTATGTTACAAATTTTTTTGACAAATTTGCTAAACAACCTAAAATTTCAATGACGTATAGAATCTGCTAAACAACCTAAAATGTCAATGGTATGTTTGACCAGAAATGGCTGAGGCCATAGGTATCATGGAGGTGTTAAGTTGAGTGAAGGATTGAAACATGGTTAATGTCGAGGTTGAACCAGACTGCTTAGTAGTAGTTCAAGCTATCCGAAGGAGTTCATTGAGGCTATCTTACCTAGGTAGGTGATAGAAGAGTGCAGGTTGAAGCTTTCAGAGTTAAAGAATCGGAAGGAGTTGATGAAATTGTTTGTTTTTGCCCTTGAAGTTTTAATGTTTGTACACATTAACACAAACTGTTTAAAGTTTTGTACACATTAACACATATTTTTTTAAAATTTTGTAAACTTTAGCACTTTAGCCGATATTACCACCGTCCTTCATCGCCGATATTCAAGTTTTTACTAATTTTAACGGAAATAGGGCCGAGACGTAAATCGGCCATACTTTGATGGTCAAGAGGTACGTTTTTAAACTTTAAGGGTTCATGTGTATATTTCCTGGAACTTCGAGGGTAAAAGTATAATAAACCCTACCAATTATAAACTTCTTAACCAGAAAACCATCACTAGGATTGAGATTAGAATGCTCAGAGACAAATTTTTAGTCTGAGATAATGCCATTCCAATCTTTACAGACCTGTTTGGTATTGGAGCGAAGGGTTAGGGTAGGTAATAGGAGAAAAATAGAATGCATGATGGTTTTGGGGATGTTGGACAGGGTGGTCTCATCCTCGTTCCTCTTTTTCTTTGGGTTATTATTCCGTGAAGTCGTACCAGGAAGGGATGATGAAGAAAAAGAGACTTGAATGATATAAAGGTTGAATAACAACAAAAAAAGATTTAGAATAATAAAAGTGGTGTCGATTCATTTATGTTGTCCTTGAAAAGATAT
>PHNY01031544.1:1820-12519 GCA_003724115.2 Anethum foeniculum | reverse complement strand
TTGGATATAGCAGGATTGAGGAATAAACTCTGATTTTTCATATTTTTGAGTTGTACATAATTTTATTCTTGCATTTAGATTTTTGTTTTGTCATCATCAAATTCTTAGAACTTGTTCATATGTTCACATGTACAAGTTGGGGGAGATTGTTAGATAATTTGATAATCAGTGTTTAGCACTTTGACAAATCAGAGTTTATTATCAGCGTTTGACATATTGATATCAGTATTTGATATTAGTGTTTATTATCAGTATTTACTGTCGGACTCTGTTGAAGCAGCAAATCAATCAGTGATTGATTTGATTGAAGATCTTGAAGATTGCAAGGATATGTCAGTTTCTCAAAGTACGGAAAATAGTAATCAATTATTAGATATGATCTTTGTCTAGTCATACTTATGTATTCATATCAGTAGTAATTGATTGTGTAACTGTGTAGTATATAAACACGGATAGGTTTACACTATATGTGTTGTCTTCGATCGTTTTAATCATTCTTGTAACCTAGCAGCTCTCAAGAATATTTAAACATTCTTTGAAAGAGTACTTTGTTATTATTGTAACAGTTTTTATTCATCAATATAAAAATTGTTCATCATTTTACTTATTTGTTATCGATTTGATTGTTCTATACTGTATTCGTTCTCTAATACAGTATATTTGAGACCAAACATTTTATTTGCGATTTGTAAGACTATGATTTATGCGGACCTGGGGAGGTTAATCTTATTGCTATTCCTTAACTATTTTAAGTTTATTTGTGGTTTTTATAATTGCTTGGCTAAGTTCGATATATTGCTCGATTTGTCATTGAGATCGACTAAAGGCTTATCCTCAAACTTCGCTTTGTACTCATCTTAACGATAAAAATTATGATCAAGACTTGTAACTTTTCTAGCATCAAAGTAAAAATGTGTGTGCATTTTTTGCTTAAATAAAATTCACGTAGAACTCGTCATTAAAAATAAGTGGATTGATTTTGTAATTTTATTACATGTTCCTTATGGTTTAAAATACCGGCTTTTATAGTATTTTGAAATGTGTTAGGCTGGGGTAAACAACAAAATTATCCTTGACTACACATTTGGTAGCTGTCTGTTAGAACTTAAGCATAATTATTTAACTTATGAATATGCAAGGACATTATTCTTTGTCATGGAAGGGATTTTATTAATAACTTAAAGGGGGGACTCTAATGGGGATCTCATATCAACCCCTTTACATTAGAGCAAATTTCATAGGCGTGGGAAGAGTTCGCTTACATGGCAAATTTTGTTTTACTGAAAGTACTTCCTAAGGTGAATTCCATTCCAATTGTTTTTTATGGGTGTCCCATCGAGGTGTGAGAGCTCGTAAGTACCGGGGCCGATGACTTTGGCGATTTTCTAAGGATAGTGTAGGTTGAGAAACAGCTGATTCCCTTAGCACAAGATCATTGACGAAGAATTGTCTAGGTTTTACTTTTTTGTTGAAAAATGCCGCTGTCCTCGACTGGTGAAGAAGAACTCTAGCCGCCGCATCTTCTCTTATCTCTTCGACCAAATCATTGCATAGGTAGAGGCCTTGTTCCGACCCCTCGAGATTGAAGAATTCAACCCTCGCTGATATGAGGCTTATTTCGACAAGAAACACAGCTTCAACTCCATATGCCATCTTGAAGGGAAAAATTCCCGTTGATGTTCTTGGGGTTGTCCTGTACGCCCACAACACGTTTGGTAATTCGTCTACCCAACAGCGAGGAATTTCGTCGATGCGTTTTTTAAGCCTTGTAAAATGGTTCTATTTCAAACTTCTACTTGGCCGTTTGCTTGAGGGTATGCAACTGAAGCCTTCACATGTTTAATTTTGAGCTCCGCGAGAGTATTATTGAACTTTTCTCCTATGAACTGAGTGCCATTATCTGTAACAATAATCCTTGGTACACCAAAGTGGAAAACTATGAACTCCATGAGGAATTCTATCATTTTTTTTTCTCAGATTTTTGCAAGAGCTTTTGCTTCTATCCTTTTTGTCTAATAATCAACTGCAACCATGATGTATTGAGCTTGCCCCTTTGACTTGGGAAGGGACCGATAAGATCTATTCCTCACTTGAAGAGTGGGCATGGATTGAGGATAGGAAGCATTTCTGTCATGGGTCGATAGCTGACCCTGTTGTAAAGCTGTTATGACTTGCAGGGTTTTACAAACTCCTCACAATCTTTCCTCATTGTGGGCCAATACAACCCTTGACGTATTATCTTGAGAGCTAAATTTTTACCTCCGAGATGATCCCCACAAATTCTGGTATGGACCTCGATGATTGCTGTGTTAGCTTCCTCTTAACTCAGGCATCACAACAAAGGTTCAACAAGCGACCTTCGATAAAGTTGGTTGTTGAGGACACAGTAATTCCTGGCTTTGTACTTGAGGGCCCGAGCTTCGTTTTTGTCTTCTGGCAGTCTATCATGGATTATATACTGCAACAGTTGTTCTCTTCAATCGGGTGAAGAATGTATTTCATGATTAGTTTGTATGACTATCGCCGGGACTATTCGCTCCTCGACATATATAGGGTCGAGGTTAATTTGAAGCATCGACGAAGCCAGTTTTGATAGCGAGTCTGCCCATTTATTGTCTTCTCTCCTCACGTTTGTGATTGTCCATGACGGGATTTCCCGAAGCAAGGAGAGTGCTTGACTTAAGTATGTTGTTATTCGGTCGTTGTGGGTTTTGAATTCACCCATGATTTGTTTCGTCGCTAATTGTGAATCACCAAAGATGTCTAGGGATTTAACTTGCAACTCTATGGAGAGCTTGACCCCGACAATTAGTGCTTCATACTCTGCAACATTATTTGTCACAGGAAAAGAAAACTTAAGAGCTTGTTGAATCTTGAACCCATCGGGGCTAAGTATAATGATACCAGCTCCTCTTGATGATGATGTTGAGGAGCCATCTACATACAATTTCCAAGATTTCAATGGTTTTTCCTCTTGCATGGGAGAAGGGGAGGAAAATTGGCATTCTGCGACAAAGTCAGCTAAAATTTGTGCTTTCATCGAGGTGCGAGGGAGATATTCAATATGAAATTGGCTCAACTCGATTGTCCAGGTCCCTAGCCTCCCCATCATGTCTGGCTTATGCAGGTTTCAGGGGTTGATTAGTCAAAACCTGAATCTGTCGTCCTTGAAAGTAGTGCCTCAACTTTCGACTTGCGATGACCAGAGAGAATACCATTTTTTCCACTTGAGGATATCTCATTTCTGGATCTTTCAAAGAATGGCTAATATAGTATACCAGAAATTCTTTGCCTTCGACAGTCTTTGCGAGAACTGCAGCAACAGTGCTATCACCAGCGGTGAGGTAAATTTTTAATGGTTCTCGAGGAAGAGCTTGTTTCGAGATGGGAGGATTAGAAAAAAAGTCTTTCAGCATGGTGAAACTTTTTTTACACTCTTCATTCCAAACAATTTTGTGTGACTTTGAAGCTTCTTTGATGACTTGAAAAAAAAGGGAGACATTTTTTTGAAGCTTGAGGTATGAACCTTCGAAGGGCCGCAATGCATCCTGTTAGTTGCTGGACTTGTTTGATTGAGTTTGGTTCCGGCATGTCGAGAATGGCTTTCACCTGATTGGGGTCTGCTTCGATCCCTCTCCCAGATACAAGGAAACCCAAGAACTTGCCCGAGGTCAAACCAAATGAACATTTGCTGGGATTCAATCGCATGTTGTGAAGTCTCACATTTTGGAATGTTTCTCGAAGCTCGGAGACGTGATCTTTGGCCAATTTTGACTTTGCAATAATATTGTCGACGTATTCCTGAATATTTCGGCCGATTTGCGACTTAAAATTGTATCCATCATCTACTGAAAAGTAGCTCCTGCATTGATAAGTCCAAAAGGCATGTTTCAGTATCCAAAAACACCCCTGTGTGTGATGAACGCCGCGTGTTCCCAATCTTGGCAATCCATCTTGATTTGGTTGTAGCCAGAAAAGGCATCCATGAAAGATAACAACCCGTGTCCCGCTGTTGTGTCAATAAGTTAATCGATGTTCGTGAGTGGGTAGTAATCTTTGGGACACGCTCTGTTCAAGTCTGAATAATCAATGCACATCCGCCATTTACCATTATGCTTTTTTACCAAGACAACATTGGCGATCCATGTCGGGAATTTTACAGGCTCAATGAATTTGGCCTATAATAGCCTGTTGATTTCTTCATTAATAGCAAGGCGATTTTCTTCTGAAAAAATTCTTTTCTTTTGACAAACTGGGCGAGCATTAGGCTTGATATAGAGAGAGTGTCTTGCAATTGTTTCGGGAATGCTAGGCATATCATTCGGACCCCACGTGAATATATTCTAGAATTAGCAGATAAGATCGGATATTTCGCGCTTTACGTCGAGGGAAAGGCCTTTCCCTATCATCGTCGTTTTTTTCGGGAATCCCGGGATAACTTCGACACTTTCAGTTTAGTAACAGGTGAACATGAATTGTTTTTCTCTGTCTGAATGATATCTCGACGATCGATGTCAATGACTTGGTTGATTGATTGCTCTTCATGTTCTTGCTTCTTAGGAATGACTGTGCTTAAATAGCATTGACGAGCCGTAGCTTGATCTCCGCAAACTTCTGCTACACCAAATTCGATGGGAAATTTCATTTTGAGATGAGTGATGGAGGTGATGGCTTTTAAGGATGCGATGGTGGTTCTACTGAGGATGGCGTTATAACTCGATGATACACTTACTACGTGGAATTTGACAACCTTCCAGGTTTGACAAGGTAGTGATCCGAATAACACTGGGAGATCTATTGTGCCCACGACTCTCACCTCGTTGCCCGTGAATCCATATAGAGGAGATTGAGTATTTTCTAACCTTCTATCCCCGGTGTCCATACGCGAGAATGCGTGATGGTACAAAATGTCAACAGAACTTCCATTATCATTGGTGCCCACCTTGGTTGTGATGACCAAAGCATCTTGGTGAGATTCTATTAGACCCGAGGGATAGTCATCATCATAAAAGAATATCACTAGGGACGGATTAGGTTTGGACCTTTTCAAGACGTCGGGGTTAATGTTAAAAATTTCTCTGGCATAGGACTTCCTTGAATTATTGGACAAACCACCCGAAGCATGCCCTCCAAAAATAATGTTAATAATTATGTCATCGTCATGTCGTCTATCGTGTTTGATGTGACTAGAATCATTGGCGAAATGGACGAGATGTCGTTTGCGAAATTTGGATTCGATCAAGTTACTTAACTGATAACATTGTTCTGTTGTATGGCCTATGTCCTCGTGGTATTCACAGTATCGGGTACTCGGGGTTCTGCCCGGTTTCATTGGCCTTGGAGGTCTAAAGTCTGTTTTGTCTTATGAACCGCTAGGATTGTAGCTTTGTCTGTATTGAGTTTTGTAAACTCTTTTTCTGGGCGTTGACATGACGTCCATCTTTGTTCAGAATAAGATCTCGACGAATCTGATATGTCCCGCTAACGAGGAGAGTATTTTTGGTCCTTTCTTGAATCATTTTTTGGAGATCGAGGACTCTATGTTTTGTTACGATCATAGCGCTGAGATGAGCGTCTTGGGGATCAAATGATTCCTACTGCCTCTTGGAGAGTCATTCGATGCTCGACAATCTGGAAAGCAGCGTGGAGTGTTCGTGGATTTCTCTCAAAGAATTCTTTGAGGAGCGTGAAATGGCGATTACCGTCAATTCCTGCTGCCAAATAATTAATGGCAAGTTGCTAGATCAAGTCGGGAATTTCGGATACGGAGTTACGAAACCCTGATAAGAAATCTCTTAAAGATTCTGTTGATCTTTGCCGGATTGTCATGAGAGATGCTGTAATTTTACCACCTTTATAGTTACTGGAGAATCGAGTTTGAAACTTGTTTTTCAATGTGGACCACGAATCAATTAACCTGGGTGGTAAATTGTTGTACCACCTTAAAGCGGTTCCTTGTAGACATGTGGAGAAAAATTGACATCGAGCTACTTCGGAATGTCCATAAAAAGCCATTCGACCATCAAATGTGTTCAAAACGCCCGAGGGATTTATCGAGCCATCGAAGTGATCCAAATATGGAGTTTTCCGTGTACTGTCGATCTTCGCTGTTTACATTGTTCGAGATAGAGGGCTATCCTTCGACACTTCAAAGCCTGACTGTGTGCGGACATAGTCTCGCAACTGAGCCGTGTCATCTTGCATTTTAGCAAAGTCTTCTGGAGAGATAAACTCTGAGGATTCTGACCTCTGGTAGGAGTCGGTTGTCGATGTCACACGTTGGCGCCTTGTATGGGGTCTTGAGTATATGGACTCAGTAGAGACCTCGTCCTCGGCTTCTTCATCCTCGGGATATTTTCTGGGGATCGATCTTCATAGGGGTGAGTAGAAATCGAAGTTTGTTGTGACTCCAGTTGTAACCTTCGAATTTCTCTGTGCTTTTCCAATTTCTCCTCTAAACGTCTCATTTCTTTTTCGAGTAGCACAAGCTCTTCGTCGGAGCAGTCTGGATCCTCAAGAACTTCCTCTCAATGAGCCTTCTGTTGTTGAATTTTCTGAAGATGGAGTCGTATGTCACTGGACAATACTGGCTTACCTTTGTCAGTATACACTCCTGTTCGAGCGTCCGTTTTAGCTTTTCTTTTTTTTGCTGGTTTCGACTCCAGTCGGTTATTTAAATTGATCGACTGGAATCTCATCCTGAGGAAAGAGACGCCTCGGACTGAGGCCGGATGGTCCTTGAACATCATCTTGGCGGGGAACTATTGGGATCTCCGCCGTTTCTACTTCTGCTTGCGGATTAACTTCTTCTACAATCATGATTGGAACGATCAAATAAGAGCTTCTTCTAGCGCCAAATGATAGTCCTTAAATTTACTAGTAGATAAGATATTAGGACTTGAGGAAGTAATTCTCTTTATTGATCTTTTTTCCAACCCCTTTTAAGTAAGGAGATTGCCTCCTATTTATAGGAGTTCAGTTTACAAGCTATTGGGCCTATTTACAAGCTACTGGGACTATTTACAAACTAATTGGTTTATTACAATGGGCTACCTATCTCTAGTGGGCTCTGGCTCATCAACAACTACTTGGGGAAATTTCTAGTCCAATTATTTTTAAGATCAACTAGTTTTATAATTGTTGTGTTGTACTCATGAGTATTTAATTGAATACACTGAACTCTATCTTGTGTGTCTTTTTTAGAATTGATTTTAGAATTGAAAAAACTCTGTAGTGTTCGCGTACTTCTCACTGGGCTGTGTAACATTTAGAGTTTGAAATATTTATAATGCCATTGTATTGAAAATTATGGGCTACTGGTAGAAGGGTTTATTCAATAAAATATAGTGTAAAACCTTTTGATATTAATTGTTTATTTTGGTGTTTAATAACAGGCTTCTATTCATTTGAAGGTTGTTCTTGGTACAAATTTTTGTGTAAGACTAGTCAATAACTGGATCTGAAACAGGTATTGATTTTCCATAAGATGAGCATATTATATATGAACTGGTTGCTAAAAAAAAGTAATTTGGCATTAAATCTGAAATATATGTGTCTACATTTTTTGGTAAGCCCATGTTGTGTTTCAATGGAGTCTGTTACCTGTTGGAAATTAATCTTAAACTTATTGTTAGTATTTAGATATTTGTTTGTTTTAATTAAGAAGCTGTCAACCTGGTCTTTAGGAGCCAGACTTAGTCGTGTGTGCTTCAGTTCAGTATTATTAGGAGGGTAGTGAATAAGTGGATGTAGTGGAGTTTAAGTAGGAAGATAGTTGCATGTTTTTAGTTATCAGGTTGTTTCTTTTCTATATATATCACTTGTAATCAGTTTATTGAATGAGAAGAAGGCTTGTATGCTTATCTCCTTCCTACGTTTGTACATCAAGTGTCTTTATATCATCTTTGTGTTTAATATATCAGATTATATCAGCTCTTAAATTCAACAATTGGTATCAGTGCGGGTGAGGTTGCTCCGCCACCGGAGGGGGTGAAGCCGCCGACGGTGGTGAAGCCAGTGCTGGTGGAGGCGGTCCTCCTCGTGGTGACAGTGTTCTGGGGCGCTGGCGTGTTTACCGGGAGTTTTATCGACGGAGGAGTCTATTAATGTGGATGGTTCCTTTTTTGGGTTGTACGTTCGAATTAATGGTGGCAAAGCTGAATGTGTAGTATGAGATATATGTGTAGTATAGGGCTGCCGAGAAACATGAGATAGAGTGGCAGAAGGCCATGCAGAACGAGATGGAATTATGGGTGATTACGTGCACCATGGGGAGAAGTGCTCCAAAGTGTCTTTTTTGATGAGATGTGCATCAAAATTGATGGAGGTGAGAAGTGCATCACAGATGAAAAGAAATCCTTTGTAAATTTAAGATTATGGGGGTGATTGTTGGAAATTAATCTTAAACTTATTGTTATTATTTAGATATTTGTTTGTTTTAATTAAGAAGCTGTCAACCTGGTCTTTAGGAGCCAGACTTAGTCGTGTGTGCTTTCAGTATTATTAGGAGAGTAGTGAATAAGTGGATGTAGTGGAGTTTAAGTAGGAAGATAGTTGCATGTTTTTAGTTATTAGGTTGTTTCTTTTCCATATATATCGCTTGTAATCAGTTTATTGAATGAGAAGAAGGCTTGTATGCTTATCTCCTACCTATGTTTGTACATCAAGTGTCTTTATATCATCTCTGTGTTTAATATATCAGCTTATATCAGCTCTTAAATTCAACATTACCACCTTAAGAAATGTAAAAGTAAGTTCAGGTATGTGTCACTTATCAATGAAAGGATAAAGTTATATTGACCACACTAGTTGTAATTCACGCCTTAGTTTCCATATACACAAACTTACCAGAATTGAATATATAGTAGAAATTTCCCATATACTATCTTGCCTCTTCATTATATGATTTCCTTTATGATGTAGTTTTCGTATGAAAAATTGACTTGAACATGACCTTGATAAATATCAGGGGAATGGACGATAGATTAGCTCGCATGTTTTGGGTTGTGCTGTATACCATAGGGCAACCTGCATATGATTTCGCTTAACGTCCGCCCGAACAGAGTGGCTATCAGCATCCAATTTACAAGCCAGTGATAGAATTACGGTGATACGGATAGTTAACCCCTGTGACAGTATCAACCTTTTGAGGGCTTTCAATGAATATGTACGTGAAATTGGCTTCCCTGTTGGAAGAAGTCATGTTTAATGGACAGATTTTGTTTTTTCTAGTTTTTACTTTTTGTTGGATTTTGTTTAATGTCTTTGTTCTCCAACTTGTAACACTTTAGCCGGTTTTATATAAACAAGCATTATGCCCGTATTACACATTCTTTAGTATAAAAGTTAGTTATCAACAAAAAGTAAAACGTCACTTATAAAAAATAATCTATATCTTTATATTTAGAAATCAATTGAAATTTCTATAAATACCCAATAAATATAACATATGAATGTGTTGTGGTATACACGTGAATGTGTTAATAAATGATTAACCCTTGTTTATATTTAAAAAAATCTACTTGTATATTAATTTTTTAGTGTGAATCTTGATTAGAACGTTCTTGAGAATAATATAAATTTATATAGTTGTTAATGTAATTTTATTTTGGAAATAGCACTAAAATTTGATATACTAAATACAAAATTTTCTTTATTTTATTAAATTCATTTTATGAATTTGGATATAGATTTATCTTTCAAAACAATACATGTTTAAATTTGATTTAATAAAAGACATTTTAATTCAAAACCTAACTCTAATCCAAATTTTGACCTAAATTAACTGAAATTTGTAGTATGTCTTAACTTAAGGGTATGGTTGGTAATTTGATAATTTGGATCTAAAATAATATTAAACGAACTCCGATCATTCAAAATCTGATTACCTAAGTTAATTCATGTACAGTGTTTTGATTCGAGTTTTTTACAACACTAAGGAATCTAGGAATTCAGTTGAAACAACTTTTAAAAATTTATAAATGAAAAGACCAAAAAATTTTGTTATAAAAATAATTATTATGGGTTTAATCTGAAGACATTATGAGTAATTTAGAGAGATGGGTACATGTATTTTAATTGATTATTAATACCGACATAAATTTAATTTTCAATGAAGAAAAATGAGAAAGCTTGATAATGAGTGAGAAAATAATAAAATTACTGAAAATAAGTTTAGTGCATGAGTAAAAATAGTGCAGTTTACTTTTCAAATTTAGTATTGTTGTACCAAATAAGATGGTCAGTGATGTATAAAGATTGATACTTCATTGACTAAACTACCCGTTTTTGAATTTTGATAATTGATATGTTCAACGGTGTCAACTTGAATGGAATTGAAAATTAAGCCTTTTTTTTTGCAAACCTGCCTTTTTAAATTTAAAATAATGATTTTTATATAATAGAATTTTGAATAAAATGTATATGATACAGTCATGGTTGGTAATTGACAAATATGGGTACATGTATTTTGATTGAATATTGATACCGGTACTAATTTAAATTTTTGAATGAAAAAATGAGAAATGCGAAATTTGAAAATATACAAAAATAAAAAAGGGAAAGAGAGAAAATAGTTGAGAATATAAAAGAGTGACCTAGTAGATAATAAAGAATTGGAGGGGGGAAAAAATAATTGATGGATGTTACTTAGTAAATGGGAAAGAGAGAAAATAAGTGAATGAGGTGAGAGAGAATAAAT
>PHNY01031542.1:308-12530 GCA_003724115.2 Anethum foeniculum | reverse complement strand
TATGTGGATGATTAAGGTCTCATTGTTGTATTGATGAGTTTTCGAGTTAATATAAAGATTTTATGATTGGATGGTGATGTGACGACCTGAATCCTTGACCTCGGATTTGGGGGCGTTACAAACAATCCCTTATGAAATGCCCTGTCTTACCACATTTGAAACATGCATCATCCTTTGAATCTTTCTTGGTACCAAAAACTTTTCCATTTTCCCGTTTCATCTTGTTCTTCTTTTCAATCATGTCTTGATTTTTCTGGAGATAGGTGTTATTTCCTCATCCGATTCTGTCTCCTCATCAAATTCCAGCTTGCTGACAACAGACTGCAAATCCAGATTCTTCATTTTCTCAACAGAAGCCTTAACACGATCCACTTTGCTTGCTTCAATTTTGGTTTCAAACTGTTCTAACTCACCAAATACAGCTAGATGATTCATGGTATCAATATTTATAGCAGATGGCAAAGTAATAGTTTTGGCTTGATAGATAAATAGTACCTGCGTTTGGAATTTTCATATTGATTTCTTCTTGTGAAATTTCTTGCCCAACCTTTGTAGACTGTTGATAAGTGCTCTAAGTTTCACTTTCCTCAATGATTTAGAAGCTTCATGATAAGTTTCATGAGTATCCCAAATTTCTTTAGCAGATTTCAGTGAAGATAATTTGTCATATTCAGATTGATCCAATCCCATAATAAGTAAGCTTCTTACTTACCATTGTAGCCAAGCATTGCTACCTCATTTGGAGTAAGTGCATCAACGTCTTTGATCTTTCCATCCTTATCCAAAAATTCATATGGGCCTTTTCGAACAACCCTCGACACAAGTGGATCCCTGCATATGTGAGTTTCCATTTTTACCTTTTCACCAGTTGAAATTTTCAGTTCCCATGAGAATAGGGGTCCCTAAATCAGCTTTTTCAAGATATAAGTCAGCCATTTGATCAATACTTTTCCTGTTATAGAAATGTTAGTAAACCTACTCTAATACCAAATTAAATTATGCACCTAGAAGGGGGGGTGAATAGGTGTTATGGCTAACTAATACCAATTTTTATAAATTACCAAATAATTATTAAACTGTCGAGACAGCTTGCTGATAAGACTGATTATATGCAGTCTGAAAGGTTTCGATGCATAAAACGAAATGGAAACTGTAATTAAAAAAGTGAAAAACCAGAATTTTTGAAACCTTACGCAATATGCATGCGAAAAACAAATATTTTATTCGTAGACTTAGATGTTTACCTTTTGAAATTTTACGAATTGGTTGTCTAACAGAGATCCTAGCTTTAATCTTGATCATCACGTATTCCGTCTTGAGCGATTTACGCCATAGAGGTATCCACAAGAAAGTTTGAGTGGAGGAGGCGTGTACTGGCACCAAAACTCGGACATGTTCTTCTTCTCTCTCTCTCACCTTTGCTGCTAGGGTTTTTATTTTTTATATTGTAAAAACGTAAGCCTAATTTCAGCCTTAAGGATGTTTATATAAAGAAGCCCATAACTGTCCTAACCCTAATCCAAGTTAGAATTTATCAAAATATGAAATTCTATTAAGTCTAACTCAATTATCAAATAACAACTGAATTTCAGATTTAATAATATGTAAATTCAAAATTCATTTGTCCCTTTAATTAAGTCCAACTTAAATTCATAATAAATCATTCGAATTTCCAATTTAATTCAAATCCGAATTTAAATTAAATATTCCTCCAAACTTTCTTTGTGTAACCCTTTAGGTTATTATTACGTTAGCAATAATTTTAATATCTCATATTAAAATTATAAACAATGAGCGACATCTAGTAATACATCATTGCTACCCAAGTAATAATAATTAAATCAGTGATCGATTAAACTTGTCGTGAATAATGAACAATGTAATATAATCTCTTTAATCACATATTATAGATTAAACTAGAGGCATATAATATGTCATCCTCATTATAGTTTGATCATAGTTTCCTTGATTAATGAGTAAACTACCATATCAGTTTAGCTCACACAAGATGCCAATAACATCACTCCTAAAATAGGAGGGTTAATTCCTTTCTAGATCATTCATATTTCTCATACTATTCATAATGTACCTGAAGTACACTTTTACCATTACCCCGGTCAAAGGTAACTTTTAATGTAATCAAAATACATTAATTTTTGTATAGAATTATAATGATTTTAAGTCTAAGGATCATTACATCATTATCACTGTAAGAATTACTTATGACAACAGACATGTAGAATCTCACATTGGGTTAATCCAACACAATTTACATTTACATGTGCCTGTGTTTTTTACTTTAGTATCACTATACCTATGATCAATGAGATGTGATCATCAGTCAAGAAACACACTAATCTTAATGCATAATTATTATCCCTTAATAATAATACTCGACCAGGGACCTTTAGAAATATTGATATTATTCTCATAATCTCATTTCTAAGTCACTACTTAGAGATATGAAATGCATATCATATTCCAAGGACACTTTTAATTTTACATTTATATCGCAATAAATTAACACATAATAAATTAATTAAAGGAAAAATCGATTGATCATAAACATTAATAATCCAAATATCTTATACAAAACATAATATGGTTGTCTCTCGGGAACAAACTTAACACTGTCAACAAGCTGATAATCGATAATCAAGTCAGAAAGTAAATAACAGCAAGTAAAGAACACACGATAATTGTAACCAGGTTCGACCCCTAATCTTAATAGACTACGTCATGATCCCTTACCAACTTGGTAAGAGAATATATTATTAATCACTAATATGATACAATTACAAGATTCAATAATATATCTCTCTTTATCCCTTGTCACTGATAGTAGCTTGCTGATAACCTCGTTCACTGAATCAAATGCTCTCTAAGACCTATACTAACCCAAGTACAACCTTCTATAGCAAACTAATTCCTTGAACCCTTTTAATCCAAGCTCAGCTATCCAGCAACAACAATTACGCCTTAAACAATACAAGATTAATAGAAAAACTACAACTCAAACTATGAACTGGAATGTCTTCTTCAACTCACTTAAATTCCTACTCAAAGTTAGATCGCTGATATTTTCACAAAAATTTTACCTTATCCCCAATTTAATTTGTTGCTTGCCAAGTTGGGAATATCTGTAACACCTTCTAACTTGAGGAGGAATATTGAAGATAGCGAGTAAAGTGTAGTTATTCCATCTTATACTCTCCACCAAAGACTAAACATCCACCTACGCATTAGCTTGCACATTACTTGGCATCTTATTTTTTATGGAAACATAACAGTATTCATTTACATTAATATATTGTGTGTATATAATGAATAGATTAGAGATGCTAGTTATTAGTTAGTCAGTTTTACTCTCTCTCTCTCTCTCTCATAAATTCCTTCACTCCAGAATCTCTTTATAAGTAAGAATATTGAAACTGATTTAATATAGTGCATGTTTGGGAAAACCAAAATTTAGCTTATACGGCCCAAAAGATCATTATCCAATTCAACATACTGTTTGGAAACTAAGCACAACGTTCTCATCCCGTCCAATTTTCTTCATCACTTGAAAGTTAGGATTCATAGCATTCAACTTTTAACTTTTTTCTCCCAGCAACTAAACATCAATTTCAATGTTAATTTATGTGTTTCTTATCCTAATTTGTATTTTAACATTTCTGTTTTTGTCTTTTATATTTTATATTAATTTATTAAAATTGTTATACTGTAATTTTGATTTTTTTTAAAAATAATTATTTAAAAGTTATAATTTACCAAATACATTACCAACTTATAATTAAAATTATCCAAACACCTAAACAACTTAAGAGTAATAATTTACTAATCACTTACATAATACTTATTCATTTCAATCATAAGTTACATTTTTTGAGATATCCCAAACGGGCTCATACAGTTGTACATTTACATCAATGTGTGTATTGCGTTGACGAAAATGAGTTAGATCGAAAACATTTACATTTTGACGAGATACAACTTTAGTAAAAACATATTAAATAAAAAACAAGTATAAGAAATATTATTGGAGATATTATATTTATTCATGTATTAAGTTACTAATAATTAATTTTTTATATTATATTTAAGGATTGAAATAATAAACCTCTTATAGTCACTCACAGTCGAATTTCAAAACTCAATCCGAACTGATTCAATAAATCAAATCATATCCTTAGCTAGTACTTTGGGGGATGTATATATAGTTTAAGAGACCTCACACTTTATATATAGAAACCTTATTTACACTTGTTACGACATTAAATCGACATGGATATTTTATCAGGTTTTTTAAGAAATGGGTCATATAATCGATGAGGAAGGAGTAAACAGAGCTCCGGAGAACATGTTTCCGAAGTTTCGGGCGCGCTATAAGCGGTGCTAGCCGCGAGGGACGACCATTTGCGACGAGAATTTGCTATGAGTATTTGCGACGAGTGTTTACGACGAATGTTTATGACGACCGCTCACGACGGCCATCTACGACGACCGTTTACGACTGCCGTTCACGATGAAAATATGAACATTGACAAAAGTTCACGGAAGGAGATTTCATAACTTGGAAAGAATAAATGCGATCATCGGGAAACAAGAAGTGACTCGGTATCCGGAGAAGTTGTCTCCGGACCCCTAGGGCGCGCCCAAGGCTTTTGGCTGCAAGGGGTGACACATAATGAATATCAATAAGCAGATTGTAAGGAAGGTCATTCCTATAAGTTGACGGAAGGAGAATTGAACTCAAATAATCAAACAAAAGACGGAGAAGAGCCTCCGAAGAGGCTCTAACCCCTTGGGACGCGCCGTAGGGGTCTGGAGGAGCCTCTGGAGAGCCCGTCTTCCCATATAACATTTGGAAGCGCCGTTCTGTAGTCTTGCGAGTTGTCCTCGTAGGGGAATGGTCATTTAAACTCAGTATATGCTTTGGGAGCCCTGTTTCTGTATTCAACGGGTTGTCCTCGTTGGAAAACTTTTGGGGTTATCTCGCACTTTGCACTTTATGCTTGGGATCACTCATCCTGTAGTTCGGTGGGTTATTCTTATTGAGGGGTGAGGATGCGCTTAAGCATTTACAATAAATCTTGGCTATATACCTGCGTTTACGAATTAGGGAGATAGCTGGTTGCGGAAGGTTATCCTCGGATGGGGAGATGCCTAATCCATGAAGTACCGAAGTCGTAACCGAGCCTTCGGCCTTTGTGATTAGGCCGCATCGATGGACACTCCTGAAGCAAATATAAGTTTAAGTTATAATATGAAGTTGGTTCGACAACTCTTATTGGGTCTCGGAATAAGAGACCAAGCCCATATTGATTTTTTGTTCCTCAGAAGTACATCTGCCTTAATTCCCTGTATAAAGGAGTACGTAGGCACATTGTAAAGGGATAGAAGCAAAGAGTTCAATGAGCCACCACGAATAAACCCTTACAATTTCAGCACCCAATTCATCATCACTACCATACTCCAACGACTTTTACGTCAAAGAACCACTGTCAAAAATTTTAATTCCGGAGACGTAACTCAAATATCTGTTAACCAAATTTCTCCGTTAACTAACACTTTTCCGGAACAAGAAAAGAAGGTGAAACAAATTCTTATCCACGAAACACGAAATCAATTCTTCTAACTTATATTTGAATACTTGAAATTGGAATAGATTTATTCAAGAATCAGACCATGTATCTATGTCCATATATTCTGAAATTTATTCAGCAGATATAAATTTTGGGGTCTACTTCTCAACAGTATACAGTAGTATAACCAATACTTCCTCCGACCCAATATACATGTCACTTTTGGAAAAAAAAATGCATATTAAGAAAATGATTGGTTTTAAACTAAATATTTTCATTTAATGTATTGAAAAGTAAGAATATTTTATAGTTTTAGAAAGTAAAATCTTGAAAAGTGAGAATATAGTATAGTTTTAGAAAGTTTAATATTGGGAAAAGAATAATTTTGGAAAATTATCATATTATGTATTGAAATAAGAGAGGGACAAGTAATTTGAGACAATTTTTTTTATCAAAAGGGACATGCATATTGGGACGGAGGAAGTATATAATTATTGTTCAACGCTTCAGCATATGATCCAACAAACGAAAGAGGCATCTTTGAAAAGAAAATGATAGTGGACTATATTATAAATGTGATATTGTGATGATCAAGTCAATGCCTTTTTGGCAAGGTGATCTTATTATTTGTTTTTAAAGCTTTTAAATTTGTTTCACTGTCAAACTTTTAAAGACTGTGGTAGACAACATCATAATTCCCAAGCACCGCCTTTAAAAACATGGGATCCCTTGTACAATACCAAGACGACTATCAAATATTTATATGTCTATTTTGCTTTTTTAGAAGTCAAATTGATCAATATTGATTAAATATTATAAATTATCTATTTATTATATGAAAAAAAATAAAAGTTACATATTAAAGTAGACAACATGCTCTTTTTAATAATATAACTTATTCTAACTTTTATAATTATATAATATATGAAAGTTGTAGTCAAAATAAAGTCAATTTGACTAGTCAAAAATTAAAGTGGACATGTATTTAGGGACAGAGGGAGTATCAACCCCATGAATGTAAATCAATCCCATTTAAATTAATTAGTAATAATAATAATGCTAATATAGATAATCTATGTTTCTACAGCCTCGTATTATAATTTTAAATAACGAGGATGCAATATTCAAAATATAAATAATGGGATATAATTTTGGGGGTCATTTGAAATTTGGTGCCGGGGACATATGCGGTTAGAACAAGGATCATAATTGAAGTTATACCGATGCACGAGATAAACGGATAACAAATAACAATGGGCACCGCAAGCTCTAGTTGAATTCTAAAATCAGTGGTGTGTTTTATCAACATTATGTGATTAAGCGTAGTGATGGGTGACTGGGTTTTCAACGTGATAGGGGCGTGGGGTGACCCAAGATAAATATGAGTTGGGATAATAATTGTATGGTTAGACAATTATTATTGTAATTGGATTGAGTAATAATTGTATTGGTAGACAATTATTATTATAATTGGATTAGGTATGTCTTGGTGACTAAGTTTTGGAAGGCTATATATACATAGTCATATTGTTTGATAGGAATAACGAATACTTAAAATGTAGCCTTAGGTATTGTTTGGGAGATGCTTGCCATTGAGGTGTTATTGTTTGATTGTATGCTTGAGCATTGTTTGGTTTAAGTATTGGGTTTGGAACACCATTGATGTTTTATGTATTGATGTATTATTGATAATTGTTATTGGATTAATAATACAAGTTTGGGATGTGGGTTTGTCACGTCATATATATTTTATGTGTGTACTACTTGATTGAATCTCGTATGTGTGTTTCCTCCTAAACAGTGACATGGCTCGCAGGTTTAATACTAAAGAGGTAACATTATTGTTTTTCTTAAATTAACTTTTAGAGATTTACTTTCCATGTCTGCCATATCATGTGTAAAGATAGTGGTCTGTGAAAAGTTAGCTGCTCAAAGAATGATGAATGTCTAAGATGGAAAATTATCGTGGTTGGAGTTTATTCTTAAGATTTAACTAGCTGATCATAAGAAACATCCCATATGGTTAAAAAAGAATCTCAACTCAAAAGTTGTATGCATGTATTATGATTCTTGGTAACTTGCTTCCCTACGCAAACGCAGTTATCATTCTTATCTCTATATGCTTCATGCTTTTATGTAATTTACAATTTTCAAAATTGTACTGGAGTACTACTGAGTACATGAGAGTTCTTGCACCAATACATGTATGACTCTATTGCGAATATCTATAAGCCTGCGATCTTTAAGAAGTTTATATATACAGTTGTAAAATCTTTCTAAACAGGTATATATAATCTTCCCCAAACACGTTTTGAAAGGATTTGTTTAACTGAAGAAAACACATTTTGTACATTCTAATCAGACATGCAACATATAAGATTCTTGCATGCAATATTGCAATACATTGGGTTCTGCAAAAAATTACCCGTATAAGTAATTAAAGTTTGGGAATGGTACACATGTGGATATGGTGTTACTCAAGCTCAATGCTCAATATTCACATTTCACATAAGTCTGGAATTATGTTCTCATGTAGGTAACACTATCTTTAACCTTGCCTAAATTATGTTTAGGATTTGGATTTCGTATTTAAATAGCTGATAAAAAGTAAGCACTTGACCATTCATATTGTGCAGCTAGCGGACATTAAAATTTTGCTGATATATAATCAAGCCACACTATGCATGAGGCAATATACAGCTAGGCAACATATTCTCCACAGATTACCTGCAGGTAACTTCTGATTTAACCTATGGTAATTATACTTTTGCCCTCGTTTTCTGTAAAGAGATAAATGCTACTACTTTCAAGAAAATGGAAGAAATTGGGACTCGAATCCATCTTCCTTTTTTGTTTCTTTCATTTCTCTACGACCAAACTCGTGTATAGTTTCCTTGTCATAATGACTTTCTCTGAATACACTTGCTGCAGCTCAGCATTTTCATATGCTACGTATAGTACAGTCCCGATCCGAAGATGGTGATAGTGAAACTGCAGGATACTTAACATTATGTATATCATCAAAACTGTTTATATCAGTCATCACTCTGACAAATTGTTAGCTAGAGAAGTATACATTTATGCAATTTCATTTGCTTACACAGATTTATGTACACATATGGAGAGATAGAGAGAAGGTAAAGGTACAAAATGAATCCCGAACTGGGCGTGTTTTGCGTGGAAACAGGATCAAGAAAGTCTCACATTCCATTTGTTTGCTTCTTATCAACGAAGGCTTTTCTATTCCGTCCTCACGATAAAGATCTTTCCCCTATTTAACATTTTAAAAGCTCTCCAACTTTTTTCTTTATCTCTCGTTCTTTATTTAATAGTATAGATTCCATTATAACAATTATCATAGCGGAACTATATATATGTCTACATTTGGTAACAAGAGGTCGATGGTCTAGTCAAGTGATAGGAGATAAATGTGTATGTAAGCATTTAAATTCATGTAACCGATTACAATAAGAAGAATAAAAGTGTTATAATTCAGTACTTGTGAAAATAGTGAGATATATTTTACATATATTTAATGCCATGATGCACCATACTAGGTGCTAGTTAGCCACATTTTGAAGTGTAAATTAGGAAGACTAAACAGAAAGAAAAAAAAGAAAAAAAAGGAAACATTAACCAAAATTAGAAGAAAGGGAAAACCAAATCAACTAGAGAAAGCATTGGTTCTTTGTCTCTTGACATGAGTACTGCCTGAAGAAGATTCATCGCCATTGCTTTTTTCCATTACTGCCTTGAGTGCTTCTTCTACTGTACTTATAGAGCATTCATAAGGTGTTTCGTGCTCATAATTCATCCTCAAACCTTCATCATCGTCCCCGGTGATAAATAAAACATTCTTAACTCGTCCTCCAAGTGTCGTTATTTCAGCTTTCAGTGTTCTTAATCTCAACGCTTTCAGGGTCTTGATTAGATCAGGCAACAAATCACTCCTATCTTCACAGCATATTGATGCTTTAATTACTAACCTGCCCTCCTCATCAGCATCATTGTCGATGGTTAACTCGTCCATCTCGGTTGGAACCAAATTAGATTCGGAAATGATGGATGTTTGACGCTTCAGTTCTTTCACATGTTGTATAACTTCAGCTAGTAAAGACGCTTTGTCAGTCTGCGTGAACAATCCAACCATATCTTAAGAAAAGCTTAATCGTAATTCATGTAACTAGAATAAAATGTTTAAAGATTGTGCAGATATATGAATTGTAATTTACATAAGATGATTGTCGAAAATACAAAAAAAAAAAAAAAATAGAAGAAAAGAAAAAGAAAAACAAGAAGGTCCATTTCGACAGTATTTCTCTTTTGTCCTCTCGTGTTACATAATCATCCACTTTATGTTATGTGCAACTGTTAAAACCGGCAAGAATTTTCCATGAAAGCTTTTGAAGCTTTACTCTTAATAACAGCAAATGATAGGGACCCTTACTAGGTACATAGCTAGTAGTCAAAAGAATTTATTCTACCCTCGGAACTATCACAAGATTCACAGAGAATAAACAAACAGATCGAGAATACAAAATTGTTGTCCGAGACCTGAATATGAAAGGACATACTACAAGGAATAAAACACACACACATAGCTAGTAATTTAGACTATTTAGAAGTAGCAAAGAATAAAATCCTATCTAGCATCCGAATGAATCTAAGATTTAGTCTCCAATAAATCATATATAGATTTATACTCGTCAAACAAATCACTACAATATTACGAAATCATACATGACATGTTGCAGGAGAGACAGTACTATATGTATGTATGTAATGTATGACATGTTTAAAGTGTTGGTACAACTTACTTTAGTGGTGCTAGGGAGTAAACTGCGCAACTTAGCAAGGTGATTATTGATTCTTTCTCTTCTTCTTCTCTCAGCTTCACTATGGCTTTTAGAAGCAGCAAGAGCCTTAGCATCCATGATCTCCTGAGCTGTTAGCTTCCCTAAATCAGCCTGGAGCCCGAAAGGCCCTGAACACGGATGAATAACTTGGCCTAAAACCGCATCAGATATGAACCTGAGCTGATCAGCAGAAGATTGACCCTCATACATACCATATTTTGATGTATTGAAGAAACCAGCATAAGTTGATTGGGGTGGTGGAGGATAAAGAAACTGATCTTGGATCTGGTTTGTTTGGAAATGATGAGGGAGAGTCCAGGGTAAAACTTCAGCAAACATCTTGTTACCAGCTGCTGCACCTTGTAAATATGCATCATGACTACTCATTTTTTGTTGTTTCTGCATGATTATTTGTGGAATATTATCCAGAAATATGTATAGTTACATAATAATCTTAACTTTATATGAGAAAAAGAAGATGAAAAAGGGAGAATATTGAGAAAGTGGATCAAGAAGTTGAATCATGCAAGATGGTTCTAGACTGCTAGTCAGGAATACACATATATGCAAAAGAAAAATAAAGACAAACCTTTCTTGTGAACCTCTCCTCTTTTCTCTGATTCAAGAGATGTTTTTTGTCAAGCAAGAGCAGAAGCGAAGCCTAAAATGAATTGAGTTGTGTTCAGGTTATTTAAATAGGGGATTCAAGAATTTATTTTTTTTTGTTACAGATCTTTGTGCTAGGGTAGCTGATGTGGCGCACTGCGTGCTTTTGAGTGGTGTTGGTATCATTGAGTGGAGGCCACCTCCATCTAAAGCTAATTTCTGAATTTTATAACTTCTGTTCTAAAATGTAAATTCGGATAGAGGGGTTGTCAATTGTAAACACTGTATATATGGGTTGAGATCCTTCTGCCAATTCATGAAGCGATTGGAAGTTCATTGGTTTTTATTTTTTGAAGGCAAGTTCAGTGGTTGATTTTATTCTAATTATATTATTTTTATATAAGATAAATACGTATAATTGGTTCAAGTCATAAGTGGAGACTGGAGACTGTGATGCTAGCAAAGTATAAACCACATAGATGAATCTATATACATGAAGTTACAGATTTTCACTTAAAAGATAAATATTTTTACTCAAAAGATAAATTTTATATTTGATAATCTGCAAATTTCAAGTTTCAACACCTATCCATTTATTTTTATTTTTTCCAATTTTCCATATTTTACCAACTTCTACTCTCCAATTTTATGGTTTCGGCAAAAAGTGGATGTTTAGCCCCTAGCACCCAGGCGTTTAGGTAGAACAGTGTCTCTGTTGTAGGAATTGTTAATGTGACCCTTGTAAGTAGCGAATCTTGACTCTTGTTTTCTTAATAATCATACAGCGTTTCTCGGTATGTCCTGGAGCACGTAATAGTCATTTATTTTCATGCTTTTTTAACGTGTGTCTAATAACACATAATAATTACTTACTTTTATATTATTTTTATGAGATAATTTTTTATTATTGGTTGAGTTTTTTTACATACATTTATCAATTATTATTAATAAATTGAAAACAATCAAAATTTGATAACTTATTACTTATTGTGAAATTTGACAACTCATCACTTATAGTTATTGTGTACCTTGAACACAAATTAGAAAAATCCATAATTATATCACCCAAAATCCAAAATCCGTGCCTTTACTTAAGTTTATGTATTACGAATCGATTTTTCCCCAAGTATGGGAACTTAGAGCATCTCCAACCATAATAGCTAAAATTGTTAGCT
>PHNY01031472.1:1873-20678 GCA_003724115.2 Anethum foeniculum | reverse complement strand
TCTCTCTCTCTCTCTCTCTCTCGGATGTTTATCAATCTGCGATTCTGGGTCTTCTCGACTAGGTATTTTGTATATCTACACACTTAATTCTTGATCGATGATGATAAAGTTGGAGTCTTTATGGTCTTTTTCACTTTCTTGATTCTAATTTGTTTGTGTGTATATGTTGTATGTATAATTTTACAGTTTATGAAAGTAGCAAGAAAGTGAAAAAAGGGGTGTTGATATGGCAACCCTAAGATCGAGCTTGCCTTCAAGACTAAGACAACTATTATCAGGCGAAGGAGCTATTGGGGGTCCTTCTATTAAGCTTGATTCTGATACTGTTAGTTCAATTTATACCCTTTTTTATATATACGTTTATTTGGATGTACATGCTGTTTTTTTTTTTTTTTTTAATTTTTTTGTGGTAAAGTAGCTGTTTTTATTGATGGGTTTCTTGATTGATAGTGATGTTTTCTAGGGTTTTGTTATTTTTTGTTTCGAAGAATGGATTGGTTGAATTGGTTTAGGCATTTAAGTGATTGACTTAAGAGTTAAGGAGTTAACAGGGTGTTTTGTGGTTCTTTTACGAAGCAGTTGTGAAATGAAAATCTTGAAATTTTAGGGATTTTTAATTTAGTTTAAAATTTGGGAGGGGGGTAGAAAGTGTGACCTTGATGGATAATTTGGACTTTTAAATAGACGATTGAGGTTTTCTTAAAGAAGTAGAACTGTAACTATTGAGTGACTTGTAGAAGTCAGTAACTAGTAACTAGCTCTGTATCGAAGAACAGAAACGACCTTTGCATCCGATGAAGGTAATTGCACAAGAAAATGACTAGATATCCAGAATAAAGATTGCATAGTACAACCACAGAAAATTTATGGCCTTAGCAAAGACAATATATATTTATGCTACATTCATTTGTTTTTATCCCTTTCTGTTATTAGAAAGGGACAAAATTGCTTTTTTACAGCAAAAAGGTACTGCCGTTGCAAACTTGTGGTGCAGGAAAGAGAATTCTTATAACAGACCTTGATGTTACACATTTTCGGTAGAATTGAACAGTAATTTCCTTATTTGTTAAATATAAGGATTTTATATCATGAACTAGTGCCTATTTTTTTTGTAGTGAATTACTTTTGATTGCGTTGATGTAGTGTCGAATTGATTGCATTGAGGTAATGTTGAATTGTCATATAGATAAGTTTTTTTATTCTTTAACATTAACCTAGGAGGAATGTTCATATTGTGTGTTTTAGCTCGAGCTGTCCTCTTGAAGGGTTTTTTTTCCCCTAAATTCTTGGGTTCTTTATGATGGATGTTTGGGATGGCAGCTTAATAACCAAAAACAAGTTCTTTAGTGATCTGTGCAATTCAAGAACATATTTGAAATGTTAAACAGCAGAAATTCTAGGAACTGGTTCCTTACATGACTTTCCTCTTGCACATTGGCGCATACTCTGGTTACATTTTTGGTTCTTTCACAATCAGTTCAACGTAGTTTTGAAGGAGGCAGCTAGGGTCTAACTTTTTTGCTCATTCTTCTGTAACTGTATAATCACTAAATTCACTTCTTATCATCGTAATTTGACTACCCTGACATTCTCAAAGTTTCCTATTTTATGGGTTTTACTTTGCTTGATAGTTAGGGTATGATTCACTTGTATATTTGTTAGATATTTTTTCTTAATATTTTGTCTACAAATTTTTGTAATTACAAACAATCATATGACAAGTTGTTATTTTTGATAATGACATCATTCTCAGTAGTTATGGTATTGAAAACATTTGGAAAAGCAGGGTTTCTGTATTCATTTGTCTAATAAAAGCATTAAAATGCCTAACATTGTCTCTGAGAAAATAGTTTGTCATATACTTCTGGTGATTGATTTTTAGTTGGTGGATACTACTCTCTTGTGAGAAATCAGTCGTGCCTAATATTCTCTGCATTTGTACATACTTGCAGCCTCCACAAGTACAGGCGTTCATCGACAAGGTTATACAGTGCCCATTACAAGATATTGAAATACCTCTTTCTGGATTTCGATGGGAGTACAGCAAGGTAGTAGGTTAAGTTGTACTGCTTTTTATTTTATGACTTTATAGAACTCTTGGATTAACACTTAGTTCTATATGTGGTTTTAGGGGAATTTTCACCACTGGAGGCCACTGTTCCTTCACTTCGATACATACTTTAAAGCTTACATATCAGGTAGAAACGACCTTCTTTTGGCAGATGATGTTCTAGAAGGTGATGCCCCATTGCCAAAGCAAGCAGTCCTTCAAATATTACGGGTGATGCAGATAATTTTGGACAACTGCCCCAATAAGGGTTCATTTAGTGGCTTGGAGGTAAAATGGATTGTTATATTATCTGTCTACAATATATTTGTTGCTTAGAAGTTGCATATATGTACTGTCTTTCTTTGTTTTATTTTAAGTATATAGTTGTATCTTTAAAAAAATATCATGCATGCTCATCTGTTGTTTTCATACAGCATTTCAAGCTCTTGCTTGCTTCAACAGACCCTGAGATTCTCATATCATCTTTGGAAACTCTCTCATCGCTGGTTAAAATAAATTCTTCAAAACTGCATTCAAGTGGAAAGTTGGTTGGATTGGGTTCAATAAACACTTGTCTACTATCACTAGCACAGGGATGGGGAAGCAAAGAAGAGGGACTGGGTCTGTATGCTTGTGTCATGTTAAATGAGAAAACCCAGGAGGGAGGACTAAGTTTATTTCCATCAGATGTACAGAATGAAACTGACAAATCTCAATATCGGGTAGGATCCACTCTTTATCTTGAATTGCACGGTGTCAGTTCTCAAAATGTCGGGGGATCTGATAAAGGAGCAAGTTCTTCTGGTTCAAATGTTATTCACATTCCTGATCTCCATTTGCGCAAGGAAGACGATTTGTCACTCTTGGAAATGTGTATCAAGCAGTACAATGTTCCTCAGGAGCACAGGTTCTTGTTGTTGACCAGAATCAGATATGCACATTCGTTCCGGTCTTCTAGAATATGCAGGCTGTATAGCAGGATTTGCCTTCTTGCCTTTATTGTGCTTGTTCAGGCGAGTGATTCTCATGATGAACTTGTATCATTTTTCGCGAATGAGCCTGAATTTACAAATGAGTTAATCAGAATAGTGAAATCTGAAGATACGATCTCTGGAAACATAAGAACGTTGGCAATGCAAGCATTGGGGTCTCAGTTAGCTGCGTATTCATCATCTCATGAAAGGGCACGTATTTTGAGTGGATCAACCATCAGTTTTACTGGGGGTAACCGCATGATTCTCCTAAACGTTCTACAAAGAGCTATTATGTCACTGAATAGCTCTAATGACCCGTCGTCGATTGCTTTTGTTGAAGCTCTTCTGCAATTTTATCTCCTTCATGTCATATCTACGTCAAGTTCAGGAAGTGTTCTTCGAGGGTCAGGAATGGTGCCCACATTTTTGCCTCTATTAGAAGATTCTGATGTGACACATATGCACCTTGTATGCTTAGCTGTTAAGACTCTACAGAAACTCATGGACTACAGTAATTCAGCAATGACTCTTTTTAAAGACTTGGGTGGAGTGGAACTTTTGGTGCATAGGCTCCAGATAGAGGTGCACAGAGTCATAGATGCAACTGTAGGTGATGATAATTTGATGAATGGTGGCGAATCCTCGAGGCATATTGATGATGGATTACATATTCAGAAGAGGCTTATTAGGGTTTCATTGAAAGCTCTAGGATCAGCTACCTATGCACCAGCAAACACTTCAAGATCTCAGAACAATGTTTCTTTGCCTTCCACTCTGTCACTTATCTTTAAGAATGTGGTAAAATTTGGAGGTGATATATATTCCTCAGCTGTGACAGTAATGAGTGAAATTATTCATAAAGATCCAACTTGTTTTCCTGCTTTGGATGAGTTGGGTCTTCCGGATGCTTTTCTGTCGTCAGTTGTAGACGGTATACTCCCTTCGTCTAAGGCTCTTACGTGTGTTCCGAATGGTCTTGGTGCAATTTGTCTTAATGCCAAAGGCTTAGAGGCTGTTAGAAGAACTTCAGCATTACGATTCCTTGTTGACATATTCACGAACAGGAAATATATATTAGCTATGAACGATGCTATTGTTCCACTGGCAAATGCTGTAGAAGAACTATTGCGCCATGTTTCTTCGCTGAGGAGTGTTGGTGTGGATTTGATCATCGAAATTATTGATCATATTTCTTCAATAGGAGACTCGAAGCTGAAAGGGTCCTCGGAAAAAGTCACTGGAAGTACGTCAATGGAAATGGACTCTGAGGACAAGGAGAACCAGGGTTCTTGTTCTATGGTTGGTGAAACAGATTTGATCACAGATGGGGTTAGTGATGAACAGTTTATCCAGCTTAGTATTTTTCATGTCATGGTCTTGGTTCACAGGACGATGGAAAATTCTGAGACTTGTAGGCTGTTTGTGGAGAAATCAGGAATTGAATCTTTACTTAAACTACTGTTACGGCCAAGTATTGCACAATCATCAGAAGGAATGTCAATTGCTTTACACAGTACCATGGTCTTTAAGGGTTTTACCCAACATCACTCTGCTCCTTTGGCACGTGCATTTTGTTCCTCTCTTAAGGATCAATTGAAAAAAGCTTTGGCAGCGTTCGACACAGTTGCTGGTTCTTTTCTACTTGACCCTAAAGTGACACCAGACAGTGGGATATTTTCTTCACTCTTTCTTGTTGAATTTCTTCTATTTCTTGCTGCCTCAAAAGACAATAGGTGGGTAACTGCATTGCTTGCAGAATTTGGTAACGGTAGCAAGGATGTTCTGGAAGATATTGGTCGTGTTCAACGTGAAGTTCTATGGCAGGTTGCTCTTCTTGAAGATGCTAAGCTTCAGATAAAGGACAGTGGTACTGGTTCTGGCGATGAGTCACGGCAGTCAGATTCAAGTACTAATGATATCGAGGACCAAAGAGTGAATTCGTTTAGGCAATTTCTTGATCCGTTGTTGAGAAGAAGGATGTCAGGCTGGAGTTTCGAATCACAGTTTTTTGATCTTATAAACCTGTACCGTGATCTTACTCGTGCCTCTGGCCTTCAACAAAGAGGTGGTATAGACAGCACTACAAACTTGCGGCTTGGAGCCAGCCAACATCTGCACCAGCCTGGTTCTTCTGTTAGCATCGGGTCTAGTGGTAAGAAGGATGACGACAAACAGAGATCTTACTATTCTTCTTGCTGTGACATGGTGAAGTCACTATCTTCTCATATCACCCATTTGTTTCAAGAGCTGGGAAAAGCAATGTTTCTTCCCTCTCGTCGACGAGATGATTTGGTAAATGTGTCTCCTTCCTCAAAATCAGTGGCTTCTATTTTTGCATCCATTTCCCTTGCACATATGAGTTTTGGAGGCCATGTTCCTAGTGGGTCGGAGCCACCTGTTTCTGTCAAATGTCGCTACTTTGGTAAAGTCATAGATTTCATTGATGGCATTCTATTGGATAAGCCTGAATCATGCAATCCTGTTCTGTTAAATGCTTTGTATGGACGCGGGGTTATTCAGTCAGTTTTGACCACATTTGAGGCCACTAGTCAGCTGCTTTTTACAGTTAACAGACCTCCTGCATCTCCGATGGACACTGATGAGGGGATTCCAAAGCAGGAAGATTTAGATGAAACAGATCATTCATGGATCCATGGTTCCTTGGCCAGCTATGGTAAGTTGATGGATCACCTTGTTACTTCATCATTTATTCTAGTCCCATTCACGAAACACTTACTGACACAACCTCTAGTGGATGGAGATATTCTGTTTCCTCGGGATGCAGAGACGTTTGTAAAAGTCTTGCAATCCTCAACACTTAAGGTCGTGCTACCTGTCTGGACACATCCACAATTTACTGACTGCAATCATGAATTCATTGCATCTGTTATTTCTATCGTTCGACACATCTATTCTGGGGTGGAAGTGAAAAATTTGAACACTGCTGTACCACGCCCAGCTGGTCCTCCACCAAATGAAACGACTATATCTACAATAGTGGAGATGGGATTTTCCAGGCCTCGGGCTGAGGAAGCACTAAGGCAGGTTGGATCAGATAGCGTGGAATTGGCAATGGAATGGCTATTTTCACATCCGGAAGAAGTACAAGAAGATGATGAACTAGCACGTGCACTTGTTATGTCCCTTGGAAGTTCGGTATCAGATACAAAAGAAGATGCTGCAGTTGAAAATAGTCAGCAGATTGAGGAAGAAATTGTTCAACTGCCTCCTGTTGGAGAATTGCTATCAACTTGTAGAAAGCTTCTGCAAATGAAGGACTCTTTAGCATTTCCTGTTCGGGATCTTCTTTTACTAATATGTTCTCGAAATGATGGTGAATACAGATCAAATGTTATTTCGTTCATTATAGATCAGGTGAAGCTCTCTAGTGCCATCTCTGATATCAGTGGTTCCAGTAACATGCTTGCTTCTCTTTTTCATGTTCTTGCTCTCATTCTAAACGAAGATGTGGCAGCACGAGAAATGGCTTCGAAGAGTGGATTGGTTAAGGTTGCCTCAGATGTGCTTTCTTACTGGATTTCTGAATTATGCGACAGGGGAGCTTCCCAAGTTCCCAAATGGGTTACAGCTGCATTTGTTGCTATTGACCGACTTGCGCAGGTGGATCAGAAACTTGGAGCTGATATTTCGGAACTGTTAAAGAAAAGTGATGATGCTACTCGGAAGTCTGTGGTAATAGATGATGATAAAGCAAACAAACCAGAGATAGATTATGGATTGAAGTATATGGACATGCAGGAGCAGAAAAGACTTGTTGAGATAGCTTGTGCTTGTATGAGAAATGAACTTCCTTCTGAAACAACACATGCTGTTCTACAGTTATGCTCATCACTTACAAGAAATTACTCTGTTGCACTTAGTTTTCTTGATGCAGGGGGTTTACCATTGCTTCTTTCCTTGCCTACCAGTAGTTTGTTTGTTGGGTTTGACAATGTTGCTGCTGCTATAATCAGACACATACTTGAAGATCCCCAGACACTGCAGCAAGCAATGGAACATGAAATAAAGCATAGTGTTGCAACTGCTTCTAACCGACAATCCAGCGGTAGACTCACACCACGCAACTTCCTTCTGAATTTAACCTCTGTCATTTCACGGGACCCTGTGGTATTTTTGCGGGCAGCACAATCTGTATGTCAAGTTGAGATGGTAAGTGATAGACCGTATATCGTGTTACTTAAAGATCGTGAGAAGGAGAAGGTTAAAGAGAAAGAGAAGGAGAAAGAAGGGGGAGAGGGAAAAGATAAACTGCAGGCAACCGATGGAAAGGGTGTGCATGGAAAGCCTTATGATACAAATTATAAAAATATTAAAGTTCACAGGAAACCCCCACAGAGTTTCGTCACTGTAATAGAGCTTCTTTTAGATTCTGTAGCTTCTTTTTACCCTCTAAAAGATGAAACGGCGGCAGGGGATAGTTCATCATCAATAGATATGGACATTGATGTTACTGCGAATAAGGGTAAAGGGAAGGCTGTTGCATCTGATTCTGAAGGAATCAAAGTCAATAACCAAGAGTCATCAGCATCTCTGGCAAAGATTGTATTTATCATGAAGCTCTTGACTGAGATTCTGTTGATGTATGGTTCATCTGTTCATGTTCTGCTCCGGAAAGATGCCGAGGCTAGCAGTTTTAAACCTCCTTCTAATAGGGGTCTTGCCAATATGTACTATGGTGGAATATTGCATCACATTCTCCATAAATTTCTACCATATTCGCGGAACTCTAGAAAGGAAAAGAAAACAGAGGTTGACTGGAAGCATAAACTAGCAAGCAGGGCTAGCCAGTTTATAGTTGCTGCTTGCGTTCGTTCCACGGAGGCAAGGAAGCGGGTGTTTTTTGAAATTGGTAGTGTTTTCAGGGATTTTGTTGATTCTTCTGAAGGATTTAGACCACCAGACAGCAACATTCAGGCTTTCGTTGATTTGCTTAACGACGTTCTGGTTGCTCGTACGCCTACAGGTTCATACATCTCATCAGAAGCTTCTGTCACTTTCATAGATGTTGGGCTGGTTAGATCTGCCACTCGGACTCTTCATGTCTTGGACTTGGATCACGCTGATTCACCCAAGGTTGCTTCTGGGATTGTGAAAATTCTTGAGGTAGTCACCAAAGAACATGTTCATGCCGCTGAAAATAATACCGTGAAAGGTGAAACTTCAACAAAGCCCCCTGACCAAGGTGTGGATAGAAGAACAGATAATAGCCCTAACACATCACAGGCTATGGAAACTACGCTGCAACCAAATTTAGCTTATGTTTCAACTGATCATGTTGAGTCTTTTAACGCTGCCCAGGCTTATGGTGGTTCTGAGGATATCACAGAAGACATGGAACATGACCAGGACTATGATGGGGCTTTTGCTCCGCCAAGTGAAGATGATTACATGCATGAAAATTCTGATGACGCAAGGGGTCTTGAAAATGGACTTGATACTGTAGGCATAAGATTTGAAATTCAGGCTGATGTCCAAGAAAATCTCGATGAAGATGATGATGAGGATATGTCAGGTGATGAAGGCGAAGAAGTTGATGAAGATGATGATGATGAAGAAGAAGATGGGGACGATGAAGAGCACAATCACCTAGAAGATGAAGTGCATCATCTGCAACATCCCGATACAGATCAAGATGATCATGAAATTGATGAAGATGATTTCGATGAGGAGGTCATGGAGGAGGAGGATGAAGATGAAGATGACGATGATGATGAGGAAGGTGTTATTCTTAGGCTGGGTGATGGAATGAATGGAATAAATATGTTCGACCACATTGAGGTTTTTGGTAGAGATCAGAACTTGTCCAATGAGCTCCATGTGATGCCTGTTGAAGTTTTTGGTTCAAGACGTCAGGGACGTACTACTTCAATATACAATCTATTAGGGAGAACAGGTGACAGTACTGCTTCCACCCAGCATCCACTCTTGTTGGAGCCTGCTTCTTCACTGCCCAGTCTTCCCCCTAGACAATCAGGTATGTCAAATATGTGACTCAGCCTTTGTGTATGATTTTACTACGATGAATCCTTTTTGTTAAAATTGTGACATTTGTAACATGCCTTATATCATTTTGTTGTATATATTGTAACTTTTAAAATATGCGTGGCTTTTGAAGCTTGACGATTTGAATTTGACATTCACTTCTTCTTTACGCTCTGCAGAAAATGTCCGTGATATTTTTGCTGATAGGAATTCTGAAAGCACCTCGAGAATGGATTCCATCTTTAGGTCACTGAGACCTGGACGTCACGGGCACCGACTCAACCTGTGGGCTGATGATAACCAGCAAAGTGGCGGGTCAAATACATCTGCAATACCTCAAGGCCTTGAAGATTTGCTTGTGTCCCAGTTGACGCCTCAAGAAGCAAATAAACCATCAGATGAAAACCCAGCGGTTGAATCTCATAGTAAAGGTGAAGCCAGTCAGTTACAACAAGAGATGGTATCTGAGACTGCTGCTGGAGATGGCAGAAACAGTGAAACCAATTACACACCATCGGCACCGTCTAACACTATGCCGGATGCATCTGCTGATTTAGATATCAGACGAGCAGTTAATGGATTGCAACATGTCGTGGATTCATCACGTTCTCTTCCTCAGTCTGTTGAAATGCAATTTGAGCACAATGATGCTGCTGCACGAGATGTTGAAGCTGTCAGCCAAGCGAGTAGTGGAAGTGGGGCAACTCTAGGGGAGAGCCTCCGCAGTTTAGATGTTGAAATTGGCAGTGCTGATGGCCACGATGATGCTGGAGACAGGCAAGGGACAGCTGATATTCGAGCAAGAAGAGCAAATATGTCATTTGGAAACAATGTTCTTGCAAGTGGAAGGGATTCTCTTCTCCATAGTGTTACGGAGGTCTCAGAAAATCCTAGCCAAGAAGCAGGTCAGGCTGCGTCAGTTGAGGAACAACAGAATGGAGGCGATGCTGACTCTCGATCAATTGACCCAGCCTTTCTTGATGCACTTCCTGAGGAGCTGCGTGCTGAGGTTCTTTCCGCTCAACAGGGTCAAGTCGCCCAGCCTACAAATACTGAGCCCGAGCCTCAGAATGAAGACATTGATCCTGAATTTCTTGCAGCGCTCCCACCGGACATTAGAGAAGAAGTTCTAGCTCAGCAACAAGCTCAAAGGTTGCATCAGTCACATGAATTGGAAGGGCAACCTGTGGAAATGGACACTGTTTCGATAATAGCTACTTTTCCTTCAGAACTGCGGGAAGAGGTAAAACATTAGTTCTATCATCTTCTTTTTTAGGTTTGATACTTTCTTAATGTCTGTTGTAACATTAGTTCTATCATCTTCTTTTTAGGTTTCATCCTTTCTTAATGTCTGTTATATTTCTCAGGTTCTCTTAACGTCATCCGATGCCATACTTGCTAATCTGACCCCTGCTCTTGTTGCGGAGGCAAATATGTTAAGGGAGAGATTTGCACGCCGTTATAATCGAACTCTATTTGGTATGTTACCAAGGAATCGGCGGGGGGAATCTTCTAGACGTGGTGATGGTATTGGATCTATATTAGATAGAGCTGGTGGAGTTATCCCCCGTAGATCTTTGGGGAGTAAGCCAGTTGAAGCTGACGGGGCTCCTTTGGTTGATACTGAAGATCTGAAAGCAATGATTCGGCTTCTTCGTGTTGTTCAGGTATTATTAGAGTGTACGGGTTTAAGATTCTTGATATCCTTATTAACATATATTTTAACATCTTACTTTGTACATTCTGTAGCCACTATATAAAGGTCAGCTACAGAGGCTTCTCTTGAACTTGTGTGCACATAATGAAACCAGAACTGCTCTAGTGAAAATTCTTATGGAGTTGTTGATGCTTGATACGAGAAAGCCTTCCAATCTTTTGGGTTCTTCAGAACCGTCATATAGGCTATATGCTTGCCAAAGCCATGTGACGTATTCTCGTCCTCAGTGTTTCGATGGTAAAATATCCACTACCCCACATAGTATTATGTCTTTAATAGAGAGATGCCTGAATTGCATCTGTTGAGTGTGAACCTGTTACTTTGAGATCTGATTTTGTAGTGTCGGCTTTTGGCTATGTTTGCTTCTGAAACAGTGCTTGGCAAGTTGAAGTAAACAAGTTGTTTTGCTGTTTAACTTATTTCTTCATTTGCATAGTGTCTCATTTCATTGCCTGCGGCGATTAATAAGGCAAAGCTGCTCTAAACTTACCTGACTTTAATTATTGTCATACTATTAACAGGTGTTCCCCCATTGGTTTCTCGACGTGTTCTCGAAACTCTTACCTTCTTGGCCCGGAGTCATCCATTTGTGGCAAAACTTTTCTTCCAGTTTAGCTTGCCTCCATCAGTACAAGAGTCCTCTAATCTTGACTTGAGTCGTGGAAAAGCTGTTATGGTTGTTGATGAAAATGAGAAAGAAAAACAGCAGCAGGAGGAATACCTATCCATCAAATTGCTTCTTAGCCTATTGAACCAACCTCTATATTTGAGAAGTATTGCCCATCTTGAACAGGTACTGATTTTTGTATGAAGCACTGCTATTATAGTCCATAATTGCTACCAGTGTCTGACTTGCTTATTTGCTATCGACTTTCTGTTTCAGTTGCTAAATTTATTTGATGTCATTATTGATAATGCTGAAAGCAAACCAATTTCTTCTAATGAGCCTGGGCCATCTGCAACTGAACAAGTACCTGGCCAGACTACCACATTGGATGCTGAAATAAATACAGGCTCGGGTGGCACATCATCTGGTACTGATACCAAATCATCTAAGGCTGATGAGACCCCTAAAGTCTCACTAAGAGGTCCAGACACAGAGCTTGATTCTGAAAATATTTTGCGTAACCTTCCACAAGCAGAACTCCGCCTTTTATGTTCACTGCTGGCACATGAAGGGTATGTCACTGGTGCTTCTATGTTGTCTGCTATTGTTTTCCAGTGTCTTTTATCAATTTTCCATCTTCAATAGTTTCTTCTTTTACTTGTATGCTCTTTTCTGGTATAGTATCTTATCCAAAAATCTAGATGTCGGCTGCTGTAACATGATTAAGCACTTGTTTCTTTTGAGCTAAAACGTTGACATGCCATGCTTGCTCCTGTTTTGTAATTTTTTTCGTTTTCCTGCTGCTTGAAACTGGCTGATGAATCCCATTCAGTGTGCTTCGTATAATGGCGTTAATGTAATTGGAAAATATGTGATTTTTGCTTATTGGCAAATTTGGTTTTTGTTACAAAGTATTTTTTTGGGAAGGTTTCTTGTGAACTATGAAGTATTTTTTAATTATGACATGCTATATGTACAACCTTGTGACGACAAGGTAACAGAAAGATGCTTTGCAACTGCTCCAAAGTTCGGTCGAGAATAACAGTGTTGCAGTTACTGAGGTGTATAGTTGGCTTGTGGCATGTTATCATTTAATTTTTTAACCACATTTCATAACTTATGCTTTGTGACTAATAATATTTTGGCTAATTGCACAACCCTTTTTTTTTATCAGCCTGTCGGACAATGCTTATGCTTTGGTGGCTGAAGTGTTAAAGAAGTTGGTTGCAATTGTTCCGGTCCATTGTCATCTATTTATCTCTGAATTAGCTGGCTCTATACAGAGTCTCACTAAATCTGCCATGGAAGAGTTGCATATATTTGGGGAAGTGGAGAAGGCTCTACTTACTGCTACATCTTCTGATGGTGCAGCTGTTCTTAGGGTATTACAGGCAGTAAGTTCACTTGTTGCTACCCTCTCTGTGCATGATAAAAACAGTAAAGTTCTTTCTGAAAGAGAGCACTCTGCTGCCCTTGCTCTACTTGGGAGCATGAATAGTGCTTTAGATCCTTTGTGGCTAGAGCTGAGTACCTGCATCAGCAAAATAGAGAGCTATTCAGATTCCCCGCGAGATTTGTCAACCTCTTCTGTTGCTTCAACGTCAAAATCATCTGGTGTGATGCCTCCACTCCCTGCAGGAACACAAAATATACTTCCTTACGTCGAATCCTTCTTTGTGATGTGTGAAAAGTTGAATCCTGCGCAGTCAGGTTCAGGACATGATCTTGGCGATGTTGTGGTTTCTGATGTTGAAGAAGCAACCACTTCTGATAGCAGGCCGAAAGCTTCAGGGTCGGCTCATAAAGTAGATGAAAAGCAGATTGCCTTTATCAAATTTTCGGAGAAGCATAGAAAGCTTCTCAATGCTTTCATCCGGCAAAATCCTGGTTTGCTTGAGAAGTCCTTCTCACTTATGCTTAAGGTTCCTCGCTTTATTGACTTTGACAATAAACGTGCTCATTTTAGATCTAAAATTAAACATCAGCATGACCACCATCACAGTCCTTTAAGAATTTCTGTTAGAAGAGCTTACATTCTTGAAGATTCATATAATCAGTTGCGCATGAGGTCAACACAAGATTTGAAGGGCAGGTTAACTGTTCACTTTCAAGGGGAGGAAGGTATAGATGCAGGGGGCCTTACACGGGAATGGTATCAATTGTTATCTAGGGTTATTTTTGACAAGGGAGCACTACTATTTACAACAGTTGGCAATGAATCAACATTTCAGCCAAATCCAAATTCTGTTTACCAAACAGAACATTTGTCGTACTTCAAGTTTGTTGGAAGAGTTGTGAGTATCTTTTTGCTTCTGATGATTTTCGAAGTTCTTTTCTGTGTGCATAACTAATGTAACTGTCTATTGCACAGGTTGCAAAAGCGCTTTTCGATGGTCAACTTCTTGACGTTCATTTCACTAGATCCTTTTACAAGCATATCCTTGGGGTTAAAGTGACTTATCATGACATTGAAGCTATTGATCCTGATTATTTCAAAAACTTGAAGTGGATGCTTGAGGTTTGTTACTTCTTTAAGCTCTCTTTTCTGAATTGTAGAAAGTAATTTTTCCCTGTAACTTTAATAGGTTTGTTCTTGATGTGTAAGGTGTGTTGACCATTTGTACAGTTGAGTAGTTGTTAGATCCTTGTACATCTGTGACTTTATTTACTTGACAATTGTGACCAACTATAATTTTAAGTGTTGACATTAAACATAATCTCCGGTTACCGTTTGCAGAATGATATCAGCGACATCTTAGACTTGACATTTAGCATAGATGCTGATGAAGAGAAACTGATATTATATGAACGGGCACAAGTAAGTTTGCTTTTATTAGTTAATTTTTTAAGTTTCAGCAATCTTTTGTTTCTGAGTTCTGAGTTCTGAGTTATGTGGCTGCAGGTAACTGACTATGAACTTTGTGAGAATGGTCGTAATATTCGTGTCACCGAGGAAAACAAGCATGAATATGTTGACTTAGTTGCAGAACATCGATTAACTACGGCTATTCGTCCTCAGATAAACGCATTTTTGGAGGGGTTCAATGAATTGATAAAAAGAGATTTAATATCTATTTTTAATGATAAAGAATTGGAACTGTTAATTAGTGGGCTACCGGATATCGATTGTGAGTCCTCTGATCAAGTACTTAAAAGGTTCTTTATATGTTGGAGTACTGAATCCTCTATACTCATTCTTTTATATTATCTTGTGTAGTGGATGACATGAGAATGAATACCGAGTATTCAGGGTATAGTGCCGCATCTCCTGTTATACAGTGGTTTTGGGAGGTTGTACAAGGTTTTAGCAAGGAGGATAAAGCACGACTCTTACAGTTTGTTACTGGCACCTCGAAGGTACGTAATTTAATTGTGTATTATTTGTATTTGTGTGCCTGTATAAACAGGACGTTTGTCTTTCAAATTGAATAAAGTGCAGTCTTTTGCCTGGATACCTCTGCTGTGACCTTTTTATGGCATCTGACAAGTTATGCCATTAGTTGGTTGAATATTTGTTATCTGGCAAAGAATTGAATTTGGTAGGAACGTTAAATTTCCATGTTTGGAATTTGCAGGTACCTTTAGAAGGGTTTAGTGCATTACAAGGAATTTCGGGCTCCCAAAAGTTCCAGATACACAAGGCATATGGCAGCGCAGATCACTTGCCATCTGCTCATACATGGTAACATTATATTCCAACCATCTTATACAAAATAGACTTGTATAAGGTTCAGTTTCCGTTTACCGACAATTCTTGGAACAAACTGGCTTAATGATGTTTTTTTGTTTGGGCTGCAGTTTCAACCAGTTGGATCTACCAGAGTATCCTTCAAAGCAGCATTTAGAGGAAAGACTGCTTCTTGCTATTCATGAAGCCAATGAAGGATTTGGATTTGGTTAGGGTGAACAAAATATGAACATGAAGGATTGTGTAGATAACATCATGATGTCAAAAAGGGGAAATCATGAGATGAGATTTGAAACAATGTTTGAAATTTCAAGCAGATTCTTGTTTAATACTGTACAGTCAATTTGTTATTGCAAATACTTTTCAGCTTTTTTTCAAATTTATCAATTATTACAATGTTTAGATTCACAAGTTTTTTTTGCAACACTGGTGAATATTTAGTAATGCATCATCTTTTTTGACAATCTGAATTCTCTCTACCTTTTTCCATGTTTCGTTGCCTGAAACATGTTTTACATTTGTATTGTAAATCATCTGCTTAAAGCTTAAATATGGTTTCAGATTTGGTATTTGGTTTTTACTGATACTGAAGACATCAAACAATTCGAAAAAATTTGTGCTTTAGTAACTATTTTCTGAAGCAAGTTTGTCAGGCTCAAACTTCAGTTGGTAGCAAATTATTCTCAGTAACAATGAAGAGCAAGCTGGTTGATTATGTGATGTTGGAAATGTTAGCAAGCATAGATGGAAAAAGCAACTGTAATACTAATAATCATTTGACTTGTTTCTTGTGTAAATCTAGCTGAAAAAATAACACAACATGCACAGAACAAGCCTAGTGCTTTCCCATAGATTAACTTTAGTTGCCCTGTCTAAGCAACCTGTTAACAATTTATCTGCAGAAGTTGCTTGTACCAAACAAATTAACTTTGGGCATGTCTGGCGTTTACTTATAAATGAGCTTATGACTTGTAAGTCTTGTATTTGTCGACCAAACTTATAAGTTGAATTTACAACTTATAAGCTCATAATTTAAATGTTAGTAGTAATGTATTTTTTCTCAACTTATTTTAACTTTTCATTTTTTTGTTAACTTTAGTTTTAAAATATATGTTTTTAAATGTTAATCTAATTTAAAATTTACAAATTTAGATAATTATATTAAAAAATTATTTATTTTAGTTCATTTAAATAAAAAATTTATGACTTATAAGTAAAATTATATAAATTACAAGTATCTAATTATTTATCACTTAAAAGTTACTTAATCATTTTAAATTATAAGTTACTTAAATGATTTTATAGACGGACACTTAATTGTTTCCCGTTTACACAAGTACATGCTAGCCAAATAGATTAACTTAAACTGTTTCCCATTTACAAAAGTACAAGCTAACCGTTTTCTACTAAAGTGTGCCACATTGTACTAGTGTCGGATATACCAAGTTTCTTGAGCATCATCCTTGATAATTTTGCAAAGGACATTTGAAAAATCGCTTGGCCAGATTACAACATCAGTTCCTGAGAGATTCATCTTTGCTACATGATCAGCAGCTCTATTAGCTTCACGCCACGTATGTGTAACTTGGTATCTCTCAATTTTCTTCAACATTTTCCAAATGTGATTTAAACAGTTACTGGGCTTTGGACCATGTGGCTGCTTTCTGTTAATGGTTTTTACCACACTCAACGAGTCGGATTCAATCCATATTGTATCAATTTTCAAACTCAAGGCAAGGACAAGTCCTCTCCATATAGCCCATAGTTCAACCATGAAAATATCATCATGAGAAGCTTTGGAGGCATAAGCACATATGGGCTCACCTTTGTGATCACGGAGCAGACCGCCGAAACCAGAACCATCTTTATCAATATATCCATCAGTATTTAGTTTCATGCATCCAAGTTCAGGTTTTCTCCATACGCACCATCTTGTAACTGGATTAAGCAGACCTGTCAGTTTTTGGTTAAAGTTCTGAAATAAAAACTTGCTCTTGATTCCAGTCGCTACAGAAATGTCCGCTATTTTATATGTCACCATTTCAACCTTTCTAAGCTCTTCTTCTCTGAGCTTGTGCTTCTTGCCCCGCATATGACTTTCCAGATCTTTTCTTCTAGCAGTGTTTACAAGACAAATAGCACAGCTCCACTCCTTTTGAACCTTCTTCAGATTTTTTGTCCACGTTTGAGATATTTTCTCTGTATCATATCTAGAGCTTGATTCATCCTGTGCAGTGAAATAGCACAGGCATGATAATTTAGCAGTTACACATGACTGTTTTATTTAAGCATAATTTATGAGAACAATTCTAGACATACAATTGATATATGCATTAGAATTCTCTATCTTTGCACCTTGCAATGCTTACAAACTACATTTCAGAGAGACAGATAATTTATTATGATTATCCCTACCAACATGATACATCTGTAGACTCAAATCAAATTTTACTATAATTATCAAACCCTTCACACTACAACTTTATAAGCAATCAAGTACAACCTATAATATATATACAAACAGATTTGCATGAAATGCAGCCCCAGAATAATAAAACTACCACATTACAGAGTAAATAAAAGTTTAAACTTATGTCAGCATTATCAAATATATTTTTTGGTGTAATATTTTGTGAAATCTGGGCAAGGATCCAACATAAGACTGAACTTAGTAGTTTACTAGAAAAAGCTAAAAGGTAAATAACTCAGAAAACAAATGCTATGTTTGGTTGTATTACTTTACTCAGAAATAGATATAGAATAAATTGCGAGATGGATGGTAAAAAGGGAGAGATGAATATTTTAAGAGAAATAAATACTAAAGAAGCCATTAATGCATCAAAATTTACTCATGGAAGGAAACAAGTTAATACTAATTTATTCTCTATCCCCATAAATCATAATCTTTCCTGTAGCTTCTTCCACAGTCAAGTTTCTACTCAACCAATTTCTCCTACATAATCATACTAACGTTGCATAAGAATCTAACTGAGTTTGTTGCAAGGATATCTTAACCACGTGACTATTTATAATTTGTACTTGATGCTTTGTAGTTCAACAGATTATTTGATGAAATTCTACTTAATTATTGGAATTATTTAATCACCATATTCATAGATATTAATAATCCGGCAAAGAAAAAATTAAAAATGATTGAATTTTAGTTTATGTAATAACTCAAGGAGTAAGGCGTATATATATATAAAATACGAACAAATTGGCAATATAGTCCAGGTAATATTAATCCCTTAGAAGATAGCTTTTCCATAATTTAAAAAAAAACAGAACCAAAAAGTTAAGGAGTATCTATTATCAACAGCCCCGCTGCTCAGAAAATCAAACAACCTGAGGACACAAACTTACCTCGTGAACGACTAGTTTTATACGTTCTATCTCTTCCTCTTCAAATTGTTCCACTGCTGAATCAAGAAATCCATTGTTTTCATACAGCATGGAACATTTTGTTTCTGAAGCGATCATGACACTGTTTACTTGTGTTGTTCCAAAGATGTAGGGCCTTATATAGTGCATGTATATGTAAGAAGCTCCATAAAAATAAGGTGTCACTAGCAACAAAGCTGCTAATCCTTTGGCATAAGGCCAAAAGGGAAGCCTGAAAAGAATCAGATTAAGACATTGAAGTAAAAATACTCGCTATCTTGTTTAATATAAGCTGTACACTTACACCTCATTTTTCCTGTACAGTAATTTAAAGAGGATGGACATTATGTCAGTGTGGGGATAAGAAAAAAAAATGCTAAAATAC
>PHNY01031465.1:7253-30618 GCA_003724115.2 Anethum foeniculum | reverse complement strand
ACATGTGATGCTTGATTTAATACATGTAATCTTTGACCTTGTTCACGTGTTGCTTGAATTTACTTATGTGAAGCTAGAATTTACTTTTTCAATGAATTTATATCTGTTTTTCCTCTTACTTGAGTCCCGTTATATATATTGTCATGCTTTTATGTACTATCGATGTGTTTACTTAAAATCAACGTATAACTACGGTTACCAACGATTAACACAATAGAGGAGGGGCATAGTATCCCAAATCTATTACAATAAGAGGACTGATCACCCTGCGACGAGACAAGGGCCTTCTTTGTCACTACGAATAAAAATATATACGCGGCAGGTGAGGGGCATAGTATCCCAAACCTGTCAACATGATGTTAACGTATTAAAAGTTTGTTTCAAGAGGGGTAGGCCTTCGGAGTAAAAGCCTCAAAAGGAATCATTATATTTCTACTAACAAAAGTTAACAATGACCACGAACAGTAGATATTGTCGAAAATCGTCACCCATGTTGAAAATTGTATAGACAAATGCTCGACCGTGAATTGCTCAACGTACGGTGGTCAGGTACAAATCTGAACCTATACGACGTTCAATATGTTTGATATGCATAGGCAACGGGCATAACATGCTCCTATCACGACGTGTACTTCACACAAAGAATGATATTAGTAGTAAATACAACAAGGATATAAGCGATAAAGTGACTACTAAACACATAATAGCATAAAAACGAAGGTTCAACGAAGGTTCCCCGCTCGAGAGCGAAACAGGAACGACAATGCGAAAACAAAGAAAGTCAGAATACTGGAAATAAAAGCAACAAATCAAGTCTTCGAACAAATCAAAATCCTAATAGTACTTCGAAAGAGTAGTAAGATGACATATCGGTACTTCATTCGTTCCCGTCCTTGGATGATTCCTTACACTTTCAGCACTGTCCAGTTCATCGGGAGAGAAGGCGTCATGTGGATAAGCTTCATTGTAAGCACGTACAGCTTCGTCTACATCCCAGTTGGAAGACTCCCCGCGCTTATGCTCCAACATCATCTCAATCCTAGTCCTCATGCTTTGTTGAGTAGCCACCTTAACAGCGTTCTCATTTATCTTTTTCTCCAGCACTTGCACTTTCTTCGTGAATTCGTCGAATTCCTTCTGGACATCCTCAGCACTTGCACTTGCGCATTCCCCATGCTTTGCGTCGAGATCTTTGAATATTTTCAATTCATTGTTGTATCCTTCACGTGCCAACAATGTACTCTGAAAAGCCTGCACACATATGATGGGGTGTTAACAAGTAACAAATGTGATAAAGAATGATCATGTTCATATAAAAATAAGACATTGACGTGGATGGCATACATGAAAGAGATGCCCGATGGCGTCCTCCATGACCAAATCAACACTTTTGGTGCTATGTCCATCATGAATATAGGGCAACAGCAGGTCGTCTAGTAAATGGACGAATGAGGATGGCCTTGCTCCGACACTATAACAAACCCAACCTTTACGAACCCAATCAGCGCCAAAGGTCGAGTGGGGAATTTCACCCTTAACACAGTCATCATCGAACATGGACAGAGCTTCTTTGAATTTGTTTGCTTTGATGGTGCTCATGTTGTTATTGTTGATGTCGAGAACGTTACCCGGAGTCCATTTAGTCATCTCCGATGGGTCGCTGGATTTGGAGCTTGTGCTTTTCAAGTTTTTCTTTGTCATTGTGTTTGAACAAGGGTGAATGTTGAAAAGGAGTGAAAGTTGTGACTGGGGATATAGATGGGGCAGTTTATTATATAAGATCTTAGAAAAATTCTGTGGATATAGGTGCATACAAACCAAGGAAGTGGAGGAAGTATTTGACTACAACAAGCAAAAGATATGGATAAGTAGTGCATCCTATTAATGGGATTTGAGATGGTTACACAGTTCCCTAGTAGGTGGAGGAGATGTATTTTGGTGATATTTGGTATAATTTTATTGGTTTTAATCATAAATGACCAATAAAATTAGGGGCAAATGTTGGGGTCTAATTTTATATTTGACATGACTGGACGACATGAAGACTCGACGACTCGATATTGGACAAGACAGGATGGTTGCACATGAAGACTGAGTCAAAAGAGGTCCACGAAGATAATGAAATCGGTTGTAGCTAAAATCCGGATTAGTGGTCACGTGTGCTGAGTTCATGCCAAGGAAATAGGAACGAATTGGTTTTTGAAAAGGAAAAGGAGACGTGGGAAAAAAACAACGGACTACTACAACTAGATATAGGAAATCAATAGAAACAGATAGACATCAGATATTCCATACATCTACTTGTACCAGAAAAGACTCCATTTGATTTTGGGGATTAACTAGTGAATTATTTTGGCTGGGCTTCATACCCACCCTTGGTTTTTAACTCCCAAAAGGAGTTTTCCGCGTCACTAAATTCGTTTTCTTTGATTTACTTTTTTGCAATTGTTTAAATTACGTGCTTAATATAAATTATACAATAGAATATCCTAGACTTAGTTTTTAACCCACAAAAAATGACCAAAACAATGGGAATGCTGTTATCTGTGATGTTACCCCCGACACGAATATGACTTGGGAGGGTTATATTAGTGCTGTCTTTGGGACTATTCCTGCTAAAGCGAACTTTAATGGATCCAGAATGCGTTTGAGCTTCGTTTCTTCTCTCACTCCACACATATTACCAAATGATGCAACAGTAGAGGATATTCGGTTTCACACCCTCTGTTATTTGGTTCAGATGATTGGTGGAGTTCTATTTACTGATCATTCTGGTGGCCTTTTCCATCCCATGTTTTTATATTTTCTTTAGGATCTAGACAGATATGAAGACTATGTGTGGGGTGCTTTAGTAATTGCATACTTGTATAGGGAGCTATGCAAGGGATGCAAGAAGGACGTTGAGGAGGTTTGTAGGTGTCTTCTGTTGTTACAGTTATGGGTGTGAGAGACTGCCGACTCTTGCACCAATTCGCACTACTGTTCCTTTAGTTGATTCACGTATTTGGGAGGGGCAGATTGCAGGTCCACATGGATCGAAGTTAATAGTTTTTAACAGTTAAGGGTTCACCAATTCCTTAATTGAGTTTTAGATACGTTTAAAAGACTGTAAATAATGTACAACGGTTAGGGTTTAGGGCCGTGAGGCCTAAACTCTAGGAACCAAACTCTAATTCAAATCTTCAATTGATTGTTTATTGTAATATGATTATAGGTGGCTTGTTGGTCATTCTTACATTGAGAAGGCTGGCTGTACACTCTCTATTAATAGTACAATTCTAGATGGCCTTGGTCCATCTCATTTCATATGGGAGCCTTGCTCTACTGATGTCATTGCTGGACTTCTTGACTATTGCCTATCTGGTCAGCATATTTGGCGTTATCATGGGCCTTTGATATGTGTATTCATTGTGGAGCCTCATTGTCCTAATAGAGTTGCTAGACAGTTTGGGATGGTTCAGACTATTCCTCATGATCCAGTTTACACAGATGAGGAGCATAAGACGAATCTGAAGGGCAATGACAAGATTAGATGGGTTCAAAAGCATCAGGCAAGTATTGCTATTTGGGAGACTCAGTTGGATCATATATTTGAGGGAGATTTGATTGTTGGTGAGAGTACAGTGTCTGACTATCATCCTTGGTATCTTTAAAGGACTATCAGATTCATATCTCGCTTGGGCACATTTCATCATAAGATTGTAAGTTTTCTCGCCCTTTCATTCAGTTTACTGTCTACATTTTCATGCTTCTATATCTTGTAACACGTGTGTGACTTTTGTTGTTATTTTTTAAGGGAGATGTCTTTAGGACTATAGCTGTGGCAGTTCTTTCTGATGTTTCTCTATTAGCTACTCAGGGTTGTAATCTTGTTCAAGATTACAACTTATATGGTTTTGAGGAGTTGTCGGTGGATGTGCGTCGAGATAAAGAGAGGGCGGGAAGGCAGGATTCAGGGCACCGTGCTAGACGTGCCGGTGCACGAGGTGGTGGTAGTAGACGACTTGTAGATCAGGTTGAGGATGATCCCATGGCTACAGATCTTGGAGTTGATCATGATCTTTTAGACGATTCTATTGGACGGCCTGTTAATTTGCCCGAGTCATCTAGTCACGCTCGGCCTGATCCTGTGATTTTTGAGAGAGCACCTAGAGATTCATCTGTTCCCTCATTCGATCTAGGTTTGACGCCTACTCCACAGCCTTCCACTGAGCAACCTCCTCCCTTATATCATTCTCACCGGGCTACTAAGCGGCCACCTAGAAATGCTTCTATTCCGTTATTTGATCTTGGTATCCCTCCTCCTAGTGATGGTGATGCTGCTGCTGTTGGGTCTTCTCAGAGTTCGCAAGGAACTGCTGGAAGGTTTGGAGCTATCTATGTTCCCCGACGTTCAAAGAGAGCTCGTAAACCTCCTAATTGTGGGACTGATCGGTAAAAGTGCGCGAAGAAGTAACTATAAGTATTATTTTAACTGTTTAAGTATCATTTGAGCTCGTGCATTTTCTATATCTTGCTACCTCTTAGTTATTAGTTATTATTTCATTACTTATGAAGGCTTATGTTGCTTTTTATTTTAGGTATTTGCTGCTAAATGGTCCAGAAGTTCTATGTATATCAAATTTACAGCAGAAACAGTGTTGATTATCTTCTAAACAATGCCTATTTTTTGTAGAACAGAAGTTGTTGTTTTTGTAAATCTTATTGTAAAGAAATTTTAGACTCATTATGTAAATTGGCTAGACATTGTCGTTATGTAACTTCTTTATTAACTTTGGTCATGTATTTCGTTTTGATTTTGGTCATGTATCTCGTTTTGATTTTAGTTATGTCTTTCATTTTGGTTGAAAAACAGGATTTTTAATTTGTGTCTACAGGTTTAAATAGACACTTTAGAAATGGTCGGTTTACAAATATTTAGGATCAAAACGTTACATTAAGTAGCGTTTTGGGTTTTTTTGACCAAAACGTGGCATCATGTCACGTTTTGTATTTAAAATAAACATTTTAAAGTACAACGCTAGACTATCTAATGTTTTTATGTTTTAAATTAAAAATAATAAAATGTGATGTCGTGTAGTGTTTTGGTGTTTAAATTAAAAAAATAGCACAAAATGTTACATAAAGTAGCGTTTTTGTGTTTTATACATACATCTAACGCACACACAGGTCAGTCCAAGTGCAAACCAATGTTCTTGCAAAACACCTATTGCTGGAAACCTACATACCCACATATACTAAATTCATATTTTCAGTAATAAATTCACTTTAATTGAGTTGGAAAGGCGTCGCCTTCTGGTTCGGGGACTTAATTAACTACTGTAGTAACGTGGATCTACACGGATGGTAATATTCGACAAACTCAATTAGAAGGTTATATTTATGATAAATCTATTTCTAAGCAAGTTAAACTAGATTTATGTATGAATTATAGTAATTTATGCGATGTGTTGTATTTAAAATTGAAAACTGAGAGAAGTAATTATGATTTGAAATTGTATTATAGATGGAAAATTTTTAATGATATGAAATTTGGTATTGTTCCGGTTGAGGACGATGATGATGTTGAATTAATGTTTGGAGTTATTGTTTCAAATGGACCCCCTTTTTTGTTGAAATTTATTTAGAGAAAAATTCCAATCGTCCATTGATTGAAAGTAGTAGTAGGGGTTTTGGTGGTGGTGAAATGAGTATTAGTAGGCAATTTGGTGGTGATGATATGGGTAGTAATCGGCAATTTGGTGGTGATATCGGTAGTAGTAGACAATTTGGTGGAGATATGGGTGATATGGATAGTAGTAGGCAAACTACTAGTAGTATGCATTTTGGTGGTGATACAGGGAGTAGTAGAGGATTAAATGTTTATGATGTTGTTGAGTCATCTTTGAGAACGTGGGAGGAAGTTTCGGAGCCAATGGAGTTGAGGGAGGGGATGGTATTTGCTACAAAAGATGAATCAATGCATACGGTGAGACAATTTCATATTCGGAGTCATCAAGAAATTGTTGTGACTAGATCGAATTCGTTGAATTGGCATGTGGCTTGTGAATGGAAGGATAGTGGTTGTGATTAGAAGTTAAAGGCTAGGTTGCGAAAGACACTAGGGAAATTTCAAATCATGGAAACTTCGGGACCACACACTTTGGGACCATCCCAACTTGACCTCTTCCGATATTCTTGAAACAGTTAAAGATCAAATTGTAGCCGATCCCATAATTTAGGAGAAAGTGTTGATGGCGATGGTGAAAAATGTTTTTGGTTACCAACCGGGTAGGAAGAAGATTAGGGATGCCAAGAAGCAAGCAATGGATCAACTACATGGATCTTGGGAATTATCATATGAATACTTTTCTTATTTGATGGAAGTGTTGCTATCATTTAATGTTAGAACCAAGGTTGATTGGGTGTTTAAGGAGGATGATTCAGTAGATCGCGAGAGTTTAGAGGTATTCTTTTTTTTTTAATACTAGTATTGGATTCTTTATTTATGTGCATTTACTTTTTAGATTTATTTTGTGTTACCGAATGTTTTGGGTATTATGTTTGAAACCGGAAGTTACATTCAAGAGATTGTTCTGGGCTTTCAAGCCTTGCATTGATGGATTTGTGCATTGCATGCCAGTCATTCAGATAGCTGGCACTCATATTTACGGGCATTATCCCAGTGTACTTTTGAGTGCCACGGCAGTAGATGGCTTCAGTCATATTCTTTCACTGGCATTTGCAATTGTGAAGGCTGAGAACATGTCTAATTGGAGGTGGGTGATGGATAGGCTGAGGAGGTTTCTGGCTGGTAGGAGGCATGGGATTTGTGTCATTTCTAACAGACATGCTGGTATCATGGCAGCTATGCAACAGACGGGATGGTGTGAGCCACATGACCACCATAGATTTTGTATTAGACACTTTGCTGCAAATTTTGTTACCGCGCATAGAAGATCTGGCTTGAAGGATAGGTGTGACAATCCGGGTCAAATCTCGAGCCTTTTATTCAAAACCTGATCAAGTCCCGATTCCGAGTCCGAAATAAGTCGAAGCTTACTAGTCCAAATACAGCCAACTTAGGTAAACAACAAGCCTACCACAGGCCCCCAAAAGATCATGATTTGTTGGTGCACATAGTAGTAGTACTTTTGCCTTATAAACTGAACAGAAGTCCTAAATATCCTCGATGTTGGACTAGGGTGTTACAAACTCCCCCACTTAAACTCCTGACGTCCTCGTCAAGCCTGAACAAACTGCCCATAGGGCCCAGATCGTACCTCCCTAGCCATTGTGGGATAATACCGGCTAGCTTTGTGTCCCCACCTCCGGACCTCTTGCCATTGTGGGATAATACCACCAGTCTTCGTGTCCCCACCTCCTGCAACTTGACGCATCAAGCTTTCGAGAGTCGGCTCTGATACCATATATGACAACCCGGGTCAAATCCCAAGCCTTTTATTCGAAAACCGGATTATGTCCCGATTCCAAGTCCGAAATAAGTCGAAGCCTACTAGTCCAAAATACAGCCAACTTGGGTAAACAACAAGCCCACCACAGGCCCCCAAAAGATCATGATTTGTTGGTGCACATAGTAGTAGTACTTTTGCCTTATAAACTGAACAGAAGTCCCAAATCTCCTCGATGTTGGATTGGGGTGTTACAATAGGGTAGTTGAGTTGGTTTCTCAGGTGCAAGAGAAGAAGTTTGATTTGTTATTGGAGCAATTGTTGATTGTGGAGCCTCGAGCGGCTGTATGGTTTGAAGATAAACCATTGATGAAATGGTCATTAACGTATAATAAGGGGAAGCGTTTTGACATCATGACCACCAACCATGCCGAAAGTTGGAACAACGCGATTCTTAAAGCTAGAAACCTCCCGATTAGTTCCTTGATAAGAGATCTTTTTTTTGAAGACCGTAGATTATTTTGATCAAAGGCGGTTGGAAATTGCATCTCAATTATCTAGAGGTCAAGTGTTCACTAAGCATACAAACAAGATATTGATTCGATCAATCGTACGTGCTACTGGACATAGTGTGAAAGTGTTTGACCGAGATTCTTTGTTGTTTCAAGTAGTCACTAGGAAGGTTGGCCAAAAGGGAGGTAATAGCCATACCGTTCGGATCCACGAGTCTATGTGTTCATGTGGTAAATGGCAAAATTATCGGATTCCGTGTTCTCACTTGATTGCTTATGGCGCTTATTTGATTTTGAGGCATGAAGTGTTTGTTGACGATTGGTATAAATTGGAGAATTTATTAATCGTGTATAACAGTGTCTCTGAACCAATACCAAGCAAAGGGGAACAGCGTGATCAATGCATATTAATTTCCCAAATGTGATACATGATAAAGAAGTAGAATTGAAGGAAGGAAAAAGAAAGTCCACGAGATTTAAGAATGCAATGGATTTTCAAGCGCCGAGTGGGAAGAAATGAGTTCTCTAATTTAACTTGTATTGCATTTGAAAACATTATGTAATATTTGTAGACTTTTATTAAATATTAATCATTTTTATTCGTATGTATGTTTGTACTAATATTAAATATATTATTAGCAAGTTTATTCCTTATTTGGGTTGAAAGCCAAAAATGGGCAGTAGCTTCTGCAAGATACTGGTGACAAGGTGGTCAAGAATAAAACGCGAAATAAAACAGCGTTAAGACCTTAACGCTACATCTTGTAAAGTTTTGAGTCTAAACGTGGCATCATTTCGCGTTTTGTTCTTTTTTATTTAATTAAACAATATGTCAAACGTTGTATTATGTAGCGTTTTGTTGATTTTTAATTTCATTATATAATAAATAAAAACGTGGCACCATGTGGCGTTTTGGTCTTTCTTATTTTAACTAAACAGTATGTCAGACATGGTATTATACAGCGTTCTGGTATTTTTAATTTAATAGAATGTTGTGTATCCCGCGTTTCACCTTAAACGTGTTATTAAGTCATGTTTTGCTCATAAAAATGTTAAAAATAAAAATGAAATAGTGGTAAAACGCTACACGATGTAATGTTTTAGCTCAAACGGTAAACGAAGTATACGAGGTAAAACGCTACACGATGTAACGAAGTATACGGTAAAAATGAAATAGAGGTGAAACGTTACACGATGTAATGTTTTAGCTCAAACGCTATTTAGGGCCATTCTTTGCCCTTGGGCCATATAGGGCATTTTGACTCCAACTAGTGCTAGATAGGGCCAACACCCTTATATTCAGAACTTTTGATAACTTGAATCAAAAATATTTCTCAAATTTGACATAAAATTTTTACATTAACAAAACAACAATGTTAATCTAACCAGCCGAACTACGTTAGTATAGGAGTGTCGTCAGAATTGAAATTGATTGTTGTCTGAAGAGATATACATGTATTGTGTTTAATTGGGAGAAATGAATTTTGGTAGAAATAAAATGAAGGTGTGAATGGAACAGCGAGAGAATGGAAAGAGGGTGTTGGAGGGCCATATCTCTTGTTCCCGTCGGTCCAGGCCCACTATTCAGTCCAACAACTTGGGCCGACTGATTGAAGGCCCGTGCTCCGTTTTTTAGTAGCCAATGGGCCGAAGCATTTAGGCTAGAGGCCGTGGAACCAGGGAAAACGTGGTTACGTGTCAGCAACGTCTCTCTCAATCCCCCCATTATCGCCAACAGACGCCAGAGGAGATAAAACAGGTTTTTGAATATAGATCATTCATTCAGTAACATCTCATACACTCAGAGCATTTGTATTCAAAAACCCACCTCGACCAGATTAACTTATTCTCACACCGGAGGTGAATCGGGGGGGGGGGCAATCCCTCGCATTCTCTTCCTTGCAGGTTCGACCAAAGGAGATTCTTAATAACCAACTAGCAGAAAGCTAGTTCCAACATGCAGAAAGCTAGCAGAAAGTTAGTGGGAATACAAGTATTTTTTTAGAGTTTGTGATAATGACAAATCCACCAAGTGGCAAAGAACGACCACCACCCGGGTTAGCAGAACCGCCCGCGAACCAATCCTCTGGACAACCACCTATTACCCCAAGAAACCTCAACGACGATTTTGAGGCCGAGGAAGATTTGGTGCCTATGCCGGAGGAACAAGCCCTCTTGAGGAAGATGAGCGCTGAAAAGTTGGCCAAAGATAAGGGAAAGGTATCGGCCCAGGAGCAGGTAAAGAAAGACGCCCAAATTAGGGCAAAGAAGAGGGAGGCCGATGCTATGAAGCTCAAGGCGATTAAGCTCCAAAAGGAGGAGTTTATATAGGAGGAGAAGGCGCTACCTTGGGGATACAGAATCCCGCAGGGAGAAACGAACCTATAACGGGGGAGTTGAGTCCACAGACTCTGACTCGCATGATAGAAGAAGGAGGACGAAGGCGGTGTTAACCTCCGGCTGCGAAGATGAGCAGGATGACGTAAACAAATCTAGGTTGAATAGGCTGGAGAAGGCGATCTTGTTTGGCAACAGAAAGTTCGATCAGGAGCCAATTGTGACTGAAAAGGTTAAACTCTATCAGCCTCCGTCATGGGAGGAAAAACAGTTTTCGAAGATGGCAGAATTCAATGGGAGGGGGGATCTCCAAGACCATTGTGACAAGTAAGATTTACTGATGATTGGGATGGGACACAACGATATAATATTGTGCAAGATGTTTAAGACGTACCTGAAAGGTCCAGCCTCAATGTGGTACAAGTCTCTGAGGCCAAGGTCCATCAGTTCATATGAACGGCTGAAGAGGAAGTTTATGCGGTACTATTCGCATCTGTGCCGAAGGGAGAAGGACACAGAGACGTTGATTCATTGCAGACAGAGACCGAATGAAGAACTGGGGGATTACCTGTTTTGTTTCAAGGAAGAGGCAGGAATGGTCACCAACCTGGACAAGGCCAAAGCTATGGGCTTCTTGATAGCGGGGATAGACCCCATAAAAGGTAAAAAAAACTCTGATATTCTCTTTATAATTTCATCATAACTCGTTGAATGATATATATGTGAGAGGAGAGAACATTCGGCGCAAGATGGAATCCATTGGGGGATACAAGGAATCCTGAAGGGATGATAGGGGAAACAAAAGAATCGGTACGAGAACTCCCGAGGGTCAAATCCTGATAAAAGGGATGACCACGGGAGTGATGATAGAAGGGATTCTGACCGAGGTGCCCAGAGATGAAGAGATAGAGATTCAGCAAAGTTCACTCCATTAAACGCGCCAATCTCCAAGATTCTCCATGAGATAAAAAAAATAAACCCAGTTTTGTTCGGCCAGCTAAGCTAAAGGTTCCCGACCGCAAGAAAAATCCGGACAAATACTGCGATTACCACCAGGACAAGAGGCACAACCCGAACGAGTGCTACCACTTGAAGAAGTTGATTGAGAAAATGATTAAGAACGGAAACCTGAACTAATTTGTCAAAGACTTGAATGACAAATTGGGACATAAAGAAGACTGGGCGAATGACACCGATGATAGAGAAAGGTACAGGGGTGAAGTGAAGACCATATCTGGGGGGTAGCCTATTGGACCGGGATAACAAAAATGCTAGAAAGAGGTATGCACGATAGGTTGATACCAGTTTGATTTGACCAAGCAGGCCATGCCTATAACATTCACAGAGGACCATTATGAAGACGTGATTTGGCCGCACGAAGACCCCTTAACAGTCAACCCTGTAATTGGTCGGAACAAGATATGGAAAGTGCTGGTAGATGGAGGCAGCTTGGTCAACGTGCTATATCACAAGACTTACTGCAAAATGAACATGGGAGGCGAATAGCTAGAGCCTTTCCATGAAGCACCCCTTTATGGCTTCGGGGGGCAGGCTGTGCCGATCAGAGGTACAATAACTTTATCTGTTCTTTTCGGTAAATTACCTTATACTGTGAAAAAGCAGTTGAAATTCTATGTCGTTCGGATAGAGAGTCCCTACAATGCTATTCTGGGGAGACCCGCTCTGGCTATATTCCAAGCAGTTTCATTTATCCTCCATTTAAAGCTTAAATTTCGAATGGAAAAGGGTGTGGGAGTTATGAGGGGCGACCAGAAAACTGCTAGGATAATAATGCTAGAAGATTTGGAAAAAAAGCAGGAATATGGAGAAGTCGAAGGTGGAGAAAGAAAGAGAAAGAGGGCCGAACATGAGCCCAATGGGAGCCGACAGACCTTGAACATTAAACTGAAGAAGTTCGAGGCAGACCTATCATGCCCAATCGCCGAACCAGCAGCTGAAGTCGAGGAAGTGGAGCTATATGCCAGATGTTTAGGAAAGATGGTTTAGACAGGGAAAAATATGGAGCTTGACCTGAAGGAAAAAGTCATTGCCATCGTCCGGCAATATCATGATGTGTTTTCTTGGAAGCCAGAAGATATGCCAGGGTTAGATCCCAAGACGGCAAAACATTGCTTAAATGTGAAGCCTGAAGCCAAACCTGTTCGGTAGAAGAAAAGGACCTTAGCCACTGAGAGGCAGAAGATGATAGAAGCCGAAGTAGAAAAGCTCTTAGAAGCAAAGTTTGGAGAGGAGATTACTTACCCGGACTAGCTAACGAACGTAGTTCTGGTGATAAAGTCCAACAACAAATGGAGGATGTGTGTGGACTACACGGATCTAAACAAGGCTTGTCCGAAAGACCACTACCTACTGCCCAGTATTGACCAAATGATCTATGCTACCGCGGCATACCAGGTATTAAGTTTCCTTGATGATTTTTTGGGATACCATCAAATTGCTATGAACAGGGATGACATACCGAAGATAATAATCATCACGCTGAAGGGAACGTAGGCCTATATAAAGATGCCCTTCAGCCTGAAGAATGCGGGAGCAACATTTCAGAGAATGGTTAACAAGGTCTTCAAGGAGAAGATTGGGAGAAATATGGAATGCTATGTGGATGACATGATTGTGAAATCCTTCTTCAAAGACCATGCTGAGGACTTAAAGAAATGTTTTAAAAGACTGAGAAAGTATAACATGAGGATCAACCTGAATAAGTACATCTTTAGGGTAGCCAGTGGCAAATTCCTGAGCTACATGGTTAGTGCCCGAGGAATTGAGGCAAACCCAGAAAAGATCAAGGCAGTGATTGACTTGAAAGCGCCGAAGTGTGTAAGGGACATACAGAAACTGACAAGCCGACTGGCAGCCCTTCGGAGATTCATATCCAGATCGGCTGAGAAGGCCCTACCATTCTTTACAATCTTGAAAGGATTGAAGGATTTTGCTTGGGGGCCAGAGTGCTGGAAAGCGTTTGAGGAAATGAAAGAGTATCTGACTAAGACGCCCCTCCTTATGCAACCAGATCTAAAGGAAATCCTTCAACTATACCTGGCCGTGTCCGACCGAACACTTGGGGCTGTCTTGGTTAAAGAGCACGAAGGTAATCAACACCCTGTATTTTATGTATCTCATATGCTTAAAGATGCTGAAACCACGTACCCCGACACGGAGAAGTTCGCATATGGGCTAGTCATGGCTACCCAAAAATTGTGACATTATTTTCAAGGCAAAACGGTGCATATAGTGATAGACCAGCCGCTTAAGAAAATACTGACAAGCCCTGAGGCTTCGGGAAGGGTAGTGGCATATGGTCGATCGAGTTGGGTGAGTATGACTTGGAATATGTACCAAGGACCTCGATCAAGCACAAGCACTGGCCGAATTCGTGGTAAAATGCTCTTTCTCAGGTGCGAAGGATCTCACTCCAGAAGAACAGATCATTCGATTGTCGGGCAAATGGAAGCTGTTTGTTGATGGCTTAGTAGTGGGGATAAAGTGTTGAGCATTCTGACCAGTCCCGACGGTTTCGAAATATACTAAGCCATTAGATTTAATTTCCACTTACCAACAATGAGGCAGAGTACGAAGCATTGTTGGCAGGAATGGAATTGGCCAGAAACCTAGAAGAAAAGCACCTGAGGGCCTTCAGTGACTTAATGCTAGTGGTGAAACATTTTTCAGGGGAATATGAACAGAGAGATCCCCAGAAAAAGGCCTACGTTGCGAAGGTAAATGAGAATTCATTAATATTCGAATCTTTTGAACTAACCCAAGTTTGCAGGGAAAACAACAGCCGAGTCGATGCCCTCTCTTGGCTTACTTCGGCAGAAACCCAAAGCCTTACTGGCTCCATCTACTTAACCGAAGTGGGAACCCCCTCGATCGATAAGAAATAATGTATGGATATCCACCAGGGTATCAATTGGATGACCCCGATCAGGGCTTTTCTGGAAAAGGGCACCCTGCCCCCTGTGTAACTCCGACCCGGCACTTTCGGCCGTCGTACCCGTGTTGACCTGACCCAACACAGGACACGACGCGGCATACGGGGCAGATTCTCCATCTCAAAAACAGTCCCTTCGTCGTTGTCGGCGGAAAAATTACATGTGATGTTTGAAAAATCTATCTTTCCTGATACGATTATTTCGAATTGAAGGGATCATTTCACGTGCTGATTGATGATTTTGAGAAGAAAGTCAAGAAAAATTAAAATAGAACGGAGCCACGGAGGAAGAAGAATAAAAGAATGAAGAAGACGATGCCTTGTAATAAGCAAAAGTTGGTGTACAGCTGTGTGGCTGTGGGTGTATCATGTATAGAGTATATAAAATATTAATTAAAGTTGACTATTGATTGTTTGTAACATACATCTTCAATTTTTTAATGATTCTTTTCTCTAAAAAATTGTAGTTGTTTGTGCATTTTTATTCTTTATAAAATTTAAAAACACTCATTTTTTATTTATTGATTATTACAGTAACAACTCAATTAAAAGATTAGTCACAAATTTTATTAAAAAAGTTTTAACATTCTAGATTGAATAAATATAATAATTTTATATTTCATAATTTTACTTATATATACTACTGTAATTAGATAATATTAAAAAACTATTCACTAAAGTTGTTTATGAGTTCTATTTCTTTTTTGTAAAGATTATATAATACTGTAAAATTTTATTTTACAGTAAATTCCATTGTATCCATATCTTTAATTTGTATCGATTTTATCCAGTGTTCTAAAAATCAGTCAACTCGGCCGAGTACTCGTTTTTGACCCCTCAACCGATCCGAGTTCCGAGTAATCGGGTAGAAAAATGATTTTGTGAAAACTCGGTCAAAATTCGGTTTGACTCCGAGTAATCGGAGTCAGACTCGGGAGTTGACTCTCACTGAGCTTAAAATTTTAAAAGTTAAACAGGCCCAAACAAAGCCCAAACTCAAATAAAACCCTAATTCAAATAAAACTCAGGTTCTTCTCTGCGTTGTTTACTCGTAAAATCCTTGTATCTATCCTTAGAAAATCAAAGATTCAAAGATTCAATATCCTAATCGAATATCGAAGCCCTTAAATTATCAAAGATTCAATATCTTAATTGAAGCCCAAAGGTATGTGATTCAATATCATCTCTTCATTTTAATTACAGATTTCCTAATTTTGATGTTTATAAATCAAGTTCATGTTTGAACTCAAAATTAGATTTTAAATTAGATGTTTATGGCTGACTGTATACATGGGTAGTTGGGTACTTGTATTGAATTCATTAATATTTGTTTTAACTTTTAAGTTATTGTTTATGTGTTGGGTAGTTGGTTTTTTTTATCTTGGTAGTCCATTGTCCATTAACAGAAGTACCAGCGTCTTCCTTTTTTTGTAATTAATGGGCAGTGATCAGAATTATATAGCAAAATATTAGAATTTGTTTTTGATTAAATTATCAAAAATTATTAAGCAGGTGATGTATTTTTGCACCCTACTATTGCAAATTATATAACAAAAAAATGATATATTATTAATTTATTATTAAGTTTCAAGTTTTAACACATTTATAAAATAATTTGAATGAAATGAATTTAATATATATATATATATAAAAAATAAAAAATCGTATCCGATTTGTAATCCGAGTACTCATTCCGAGTACTCTCCGAGTTCCGAGTACTCACTTTTTCGGAACAAAATCGAGTTGACCCGAGTTCTGATTTTTAAAACCTTGATTTTATCTAATTCAACTTTTCATGTCCATTTTAATACCCAATTTCAAATTAAAACTAGTTAAGAAAAGTTTTGAATTTAACGATTATTTTTTATATGCTCAATTTACGTATATATTTTTTCTAAATATTATGTTAGACAGATCTTTCAAACGGATAATTCGGGTACAAAATAAATCAGTAAAATTAACACTTAAAATTTTGGTCTTTAATTTTTGTATTAATGTTGAACAATTTACATTTTATTGTACTTGCATGATTTTATTTTCGCGAACATTTTCACTCGTTTTATGTATTAGGTACTTAGAAGTTGTTTGCGGGCTGTTGGAGGTTATTTTCGTATATAATTCCTTTCGAATTATTGTCATCCATTAGTATACAGATACAAATTAGAGACCGGTTCAATTATATGATTTGTGACACGAAAACACCAAAGTACACTAAACGATTGTACACGACATGAATCGGGTATATATTTTGAGACGATTCGGTTATTGTGTACTTTGTATAAAATAAATTATGAATCATTAAATATTATATAAATGTATTAATCAAATTAAAAATATTGATAAATACTGTATACTCGCACAAATAATTTTGTTATATACAAATAATTTATTTGTACTAAGCTTGAAAAACAGGATGCAAAATAAAGCAGTAAGATTAAGTTGTTGACACTTAAAATTTCGGTCTTTAATTTTTGTAGTAAAGTTGAACAATTTATATTTTATTGTACTTGCAAGATTTTATTTTCGCAAATATTTTAACTCATTTTATGTATTAGGTACTTAGAACTTGTTTGTGGGCTGTTGGAGGTTATTTTCGTATATAATTCCTTTTGTGTTAGTGTCATCCATTAGTATACGGATACAAATTCGGGATGAGTTCTATTATATGATTTGTGACATGAAAACATCAAAGTACAATGAACGATTGTGCACGACATGAATATGGTCTACTTTATACAAATACGAACATAATATTTTGAGACGAGTCGGTTATTGTGTACTTTGTATAAAATAAATGATGAATTGTTAATATTATACAAATGTATTAATCGAATTAAAAACATTGATAAATATTATATACTCGCACAAGAATAATTTTTTAATTCGCATAAGAAAATTAGAGAAATATTGATAAATGCTATATACTCGCATATATTATCGTAATATATAGTAAGATATTCTACTTAAATAACACATATGTAAGACATCTCAGGATAATGATACAAAACTACCATTTTCGAGAAAAATACATACTTATAAAATTTATATGTAATGTACCTAAATTATTCACTAAAAAAATGTTCATAAAATAAATCAAAATTTATACAGTCGTATACATAACATACACAAGTGTATAAACATATAACATTTGACCGACTCTTTCAATTCCAGAGGCAAATTAAGTAGATGCCCCTTTAGTTTCTTTGCTGAGCCCCAAGTCCCTTCTATAAATCTTTGAATCTTATTTCAATCTGTACAAACTCCCTACAATATATACAATTAAATATCAGTTCATAAACAAAGATAATGGCTACTAAAAAACTTTTAAACCCCGGCAAGGATGACAAACCTTATGGCTTTATGTTAAAGTTTTAGATGTACCAATTGGTGGTGGAGGCAACAGAAAGTGGAGATGTAATTACTGCAACAAAATAGTAACTGGTTCTTACTCAAAGGTCAAGAGGCATCTTTTAAAAATCTCTAACACAGGTGTTGAACCCTGTAAAGGAATTTCAGATGATGTATTTCGTCATATTGATGCAGAGCACAAGAATGCAAAGGAAAAGGTAGCAAAAGATGCCATGAATGCGAAGCAAAGAAAACAATATATGGCATATCAAGGGGGGTCGGATTTAATACAGCCCAAGAGAAGAAAATGAGCTTTAGAACTTGCTTTCAATGCCGCTGACAGAGAAGAGGTTGATAGGGACTGTGCTATGATGTTTTACACTAGTGGTATATCTTTCAACTTCGTAAGGAATCCATTCTTTAGAAGTTACTCTACAAAATTAGCCAATAGTAATTTGGCAGGTTACACTCCTCCTACCTACAACAGGCTTTGTACATCTCTTTTATCACAACAGAAGTAGTTTGTTGACAGACTCATTCAACCTATAAAGGACACTTGGAAAAAGAAGGGTTCTTCTATATGTTCAGATGGATGGTCCGATAGTCAAAAATCTTTGATCAATATAATGGTAGCCTCTGCTGCAGGTCCAATGTTTTTAAAATCAATTGATGCTAGTCATATAACGAAATATGCTGAATATAGCGAAGCTATTCATGGAGGTTGTGGAAGAAATTGGACCAGCAAATATTGTGCAAATAATCATGGATAATGGCTCCAATTTTAGAGCAGCAGGTGCGTTAATCGAAAGTAAGTATCCTCTTATATTTTGGACTCCATGTGTGGTTCATTGTTTAAACTTGGTTGTTAAGTCTATTTGTGATCCTAATGAGAAGTCTGATGAGTACGCTCAATGTGAATGGATAAAAGAGTTAGTCACTCAAGCTCATGATGTAAATTATTTTATATTAAACCACTCCTTGCCAAGAATAATATTTTGTCGACATTCTGATGTAAAACTACTTAAAGTTGCAGAGACTAGGTTTGCATCTAACGTAGTAATATTGACAAGAATTAGACGAGTAAGAGAGGCCCTTGAAAAAACTGTCATGGACCCTGATTGGAAGAGAATTAGAGGCAATTTAAGAAATGCTATCGAGTTAAAATCTAGAGAGATCAAGTACATCTTAGTGAGCGATACTTGGTGGGATAAAATTGATTATTTTTTGAAGTATACGCAGCCTATAATGAGGTTCTTGAGATTTGCTGATTCTGATTCATGTGTTTTGCATTTATTTTATGATGTGTGGGAGAAGAATAAAAAGTTGCATTATTGATCATGAAAATGAAGATTTGCTAATGGGACAATAAGCTTTTTTGATGCTATTCAAAAAATAATTGAGGACAGGTGGAATAAAAGTAACACACCCCTCTATTGCTTAGAACACTCACTTATTCCTAAATATTATAGTCAACAGTGGCTGCAAGGAGGTGCTCGTGGTGTTCGTTGGGTAGCACCAAATGAAGATGAAGAAATATCACTTAATAGAGAGATGTGTTTTTGAAGGATTTTTGATAATTCGGAAGATCTTAAAAAAGTAACAAAAGAATACGGTGCTTTTTATTGTGAACTTGATTACTTTGGGCAGCCCCATGTTATGGCATCGCGGGATGAAGAAGATCCTTTATCATGGTGGGCTAATTACCGCTCGTTTACGCCAATGCTGCAAGGACTGGCTTTTAGATTACTTTCACAGCCAGCCTCGTCTTCTTGCTGTGAGCATAACTGGAGCACATATGGGAGCATTCTGAATGCAAAAAGAAATAGGCTAACTACGAAGAGAACAGAAGATTTGGTGTACGTGCACAACAATGTTCGAATAGTCTCAAGAAAACAACCAGAATATACTTCCGGTCCTTGTAAATTTTGGGATATTGGTAAGATATATTTTTTTAAGTTTTCTTAATCAACTTAAGTTGTTTAAACTGTTTATGCTATTGATTTTATATTTTTTTTGTTTAACAGGAGGGGACACTGCTGATGGTGATAATATTCAGGAGATTGCAGATTTATCATTGAATGATCTAGAAATTGAAGCAGTAACTTTTAATATTGAAAGCTAAAGCTCAGCAAGGATTCTGAGGAAAAGAAGGGATTGTGTTTGAAGACTGACTGTTTGAGTTTTATGAAGTTTATTTATTGAATTTATCATGTTATGCACTTCTGCACTTCTGCTTCTGTGTTTTACTTCATTATTTGTAGTGGTTTACTGTTAAAACTTTGCTGAAGCTTTAATATTATTAAGTTGGCTTTGCTGAGATTTGTTATGAATGTAAAAATATTATAAAAATTATTGTCATTCACCTCGAGTCCCCGTATCCGTGTCCAAAATCCGGACAGTATCCCCGTGTTCTAGATTTTCATAACTACCGAATCCGACACTCAGATACGTGTCGTGTCCAACACTCCGTAACTGAGTCTAAGCAACACAACATGTCCCTAGACCGAAAAGAAGCGCAAAAGGTCAGGTATCGGGCATCAAGCTATACCATCTTGGGCGGCAAGCTATACCAAAGGTCAGCTACTGAACCACTACTTAGATGTCTAGATCCTGAAGATCAGAAGATGGCTCTAGAGACGGTCCACGAAGGAATCTGCGGCGAACACCTTGCCGGCCGATCACTTTCCTTCAAGATACTAAGGCAGGGATTTTACTGCCCAACCCTAAGGGCTGACGCCTATGACTACGCCAAAAAGTGCAGGCAATGTCAGCTTTTTAGTATCGTACCGAAGCAGCCCCCGGAAGAAATGGCTTCGATCCTCAACCCAATCCCCTTTTCCATGTGGACAGTAAACATCGTTGGAATCCTCCCACCAGCACCAAATGGGCCAAATACTGTATCGTGACTATTGATTATATGACCAAATGGATTGAAGCTTGTCCTTTAACCACAATCACCAAAGACGCAGCCAAAAAATTCATGTTGGAACAAGTGATTTTAAGGTTTGGGATCCCCAAGGTTTGCGTATCAGACAATGGAACTCAGTTTATCGGGAACAAGTTTTGGAAATTCCTATACCACTTCGGCATACAGCAAAAGTTTAGTTCAGTTGGACATCCCCAAGGCAACGGGGAGATCGAAGCAGCTAACAAGATAATCTTTGATGGGATTAAGAAGAGGCTTGGAGAGGCGAAAGGTTGTGGGCAGAAGAACTTCCCTGGGTACTATGGGCTTACCGAACAGCCCCTCGGTCTTCAACAAGAGAGACCCCCTTCAAGCTGACGTATGGGACGGACGCCCTAATCCTCGTCGAGATCGGTTTGGACTCATGCTGGACCGAAGTATTTAACCTGGAAAGCAACGAGTTTTGCCTAAGGGCAAACGTCGACCTTCTAGAGGAAGAGGGAGGCAGCACATCAGAGAAATCCGAAGTACCAACTCCAAGCGGCCCATTACTATGATTCGAGCATCAAGAAAAGGTCATTCAAGTGGGTGACTTGGTACTAAAGGAATTAGCCACCTCCATGCCAACGAAGCAGGGGAAGCTTTAGCCAAATTGGGAAGGCCCTTATAAGGTAATTGAGGTCATTCGGTCTGGCACCTATAAGCTACAAGCCATGGACGGAAGCCCGAATAAAAACACCTGGCACGCTACTCAGCCCGGTTCGCCGATACTTCCAGTAAGGACATTTCATGCCCAGCTAATTGATTTGAATTCTAGTTGCAGTTGTTTTTCATTCTGCAATGTATTTGAATTGCCTAAAGAATGAAGCATGTGTAATTATGGCTTCGGCCAAACCATTAATGAAAAACACTTAGCTTCGTTCGTCATATTATGTTGTCTTACATACAAGCTTACACAGAATAGTTCTTAGTGTAAACGATAAATAATTTCAACAAACAAAGGGACTTGTCTAAGGGAGCGACCCGAAGAAGATAACCCCCTTGTTTGTCCTTATACCCAATTAAGACTTTAAGGCCCAGTATAACTACTTCGAAATTGGGGCGACAAACCAACCTTGATAACAATTCCCGAAGTAGTATACTCCACCCCTTAAACGCTGGGGACGAAAGGAACACATAAAAAAGCCCAAGAAATCATTTAGTTTGCAAAGAAAAAATGCAATGATAAATTTACAAAGGCATTGATCGTTAAGGTCATGTCAAATCAGAATTGTACTATCTTCCCAAATCCTGCTAAGGCAACAAAAGAAGCCGAAGAAGCATAAAATGGGAAACATAACGAAAATTTGCTAAGGCAAATAAATCAAGCCAAAGAGCATAAGGAGCAAAAATTTCCAAATTATACAAGGCAATGATTCAAGCCAAAGAAGTATATAAAAGGAAACATGACAAAAATATGCTAAGGCAAAGTAAATGCTGAAGGAAAGTAAAGACACTTAAACGAAGTCAAAACCATCAGCTTTAATACCGACCGAAGTCACAAATTGTCAATGCCCAAAGGCAGGAATTGTCAAAGGCCGAAGGCAAAATTTGTTAATGCCCGAAGGTTACACATGAGTATAAAAAAATAAATTACAAATTTATTCAGATAAATCCTCATCAGAGCTGGAGGACACGTCGGGAGCCACATCAGCTTCTTCCCGGCCAACCGGATCATCCATGCCGTCCTCCAAAAAGAGCTTGCGGTCGAAGCCCAAGCCATGCGCCTTTATCACAGCCTCATCGTACCCAATCTGAAAGCAGCGCTCTTCGGTCAGAAGCAGAAGCTTCCGATCTTTGCGGCTCTGCTTCCGGGTGAGCTTGAGTTGGCCGTTCCTCTTAGCGATCTTCCGACGAGCCGTACCCAGGTCCTCGGCCAGCCTTTTCTTGTCCTCCGAAAAAGCCTTCGCCTGGCCGACCAGGACTTCATTCTGATTTTTGATGTTCTTTAGCTCTTCCTCGGCCGCGATAACCCTGACCTCCAACTGATCCACGGCCGCAAGACGGGCCCCCCATGCCCTGGATTTTGTCTATTATGGTCGCAGCCCGGAGAACAGCCTAAGAAAAAACAAAAGGAAGAGAAGAAAAGAAAAACAAGTTAGATAATAGAAATATCAGACATATCTAAAAAGGAAATTTATACAAAGAAAGAACAAAGGGACTTACCATGGTGAGAAGAGCCATAAGTTCGTTACAGGCCGACAAAGGGTCAACCGCGGCATAGGCCGGAGCGTCGCGGGGAAACATCAAACCCCTGTAGAAGTCCGAGCCACCGAAGTGGGAGCCGGGCAAGCCACGACGTTAGAAACCAAAACCCCCCACTTTGGGACATATGTTTGGACGATGTCACTCTAGGGCCGAGGACGCTTTCGAGGATCGAAGTCAGCCTCCGAAGACCCCTGGACTGTGTCCCCAGCTGCTTCGACTGAAGGTGGTGGCGAAGGGACATGGCCGAATGACAATCCCTCCGGCTGGTCAACCGCAGGTGAGTCGGAGCCCCCGACTTTCTGAGCCTCAGCAAGAAGCTCTGCGGCTCTCCTCTCTTGGGCCTTCGTCTTCTTCCTCTCAATTAAAGCCTCCATGATAGGCACTAAATGAAAATTAAAAACAACAAGGCAAAATTAGAAAAGAATATCCGAAGCTGAATAACAGATGGACAAGTTACGGGCGAAGTAAAAGTATGCAGACAAGTAAGAATATTATTGTGTTACTGTTGGTGAGATTGTGAAGCTGTATGAACAGGAAGGCCTGATAACTCAACACTAGAACAGGACAGGTAAATAATACTACATCTACACAGAAATCAGGAAGAAATGAAGACAAGGCAGATACAAAGAATCAAAACATTAGAAGAAGTTTTGAAGTCTACTACAGGTCACTA
>PHNY01031296.1:19817-31770 GCA_003724115.2 Anethum foeniculum | reverse complement strand
CATACTTACTTTACAATAAAACAATCTCAAAGTAAGTTGGGCATTTAAAAATATAATTTAATTAAAATTTTTTAATATAATAATTTGGTTAGTAAATTGTGTATATATATATATATATATATATGTGTGTGTGTGTGTGTGTGTGTGTGTGTGTTTGTGTGTAAGTCATTTTTGTGCAAAAAAACTAATAGTTAAGCCATCAAAGTGCAATTATAAAAACTAAAAAGTGAATTGATTAACGTCTGTTGAAAAAATTTGACGGAATGCAATCATCTGTTAAAAAATAATAATTTGGTTCCTAAAATGTCAACAATTATAAAAGAGTCATTTTTGTGTAAAACAATAATAGTTGAGGCCATTAAACTGCAATTAAGTCTTTAATATACAATAATAAACATAAATTACTTAAATTTAAATACCAAATAATGGTAAAATAAGTACCTTGAAATTTAGAATGAATAAATTGTACTAAACGAATTATATGAATTAAAAATTCAAGAAACAACTATAATAAAATTAATATAATTTACAACTTACTAATTTGTCAAAATTCCAAGATCTCTTTCTTTCCACTCACCACTAACAACATCAATGTCACCGATATTGGTCAAGCAACAAACAACATCTAAGTAAAGATCGATAAAATCATATTATACAAATAATATAATGATATATTGATTAAAAAAATTAAGAAATTAATAACAATATTTGATTAAAATACATGAGAGTATATTGGTGTCATTAATACGTCCATCAATCATGTCGTTAAATATGAATTGAAATCCATGCAGAGATATGTTGATAATTCCTTCTTCCAATTTCTTGAGGGTAGTTATGCATAAAAAGAGCAATTTAGATCCATGTGATAGGGGTTTATATTGAGCTGTACTTGCAACAGCTTTTAAATTATTAATGCTATACAGAAAGCATTCATCTAAGTGATGTTGGAATCGAGAAACCAGATATCTCGATCGATATTGTTGCATGAATTAAGTTTTCCTGCAACACATCAAGAATAAATTGATCAATAACAGAAATAATTTTTATAAACTATCCTTGAAAAGAAATTTTAAAACCTTTTCATCGATTAAAATCATATCAAGACTGATTTGTTCGCCCGTGTGTGGATTAACGGACTCCCACTTCCTGTAGACACGCACTTGTATCATCCATCTGTAATTACCATCGTTCAAAGAATTCAACATGGTATAATCCATAGCTATATTAGATGATAAAAGATATAAAGTTATGCAAATACTGTATAGAGTGTTAAATTTTGATGATAGTTGGCTTTCAATTCATAGATGTTGATAAAGTACTTATATATGAAAACTTTTGTTCATTAGGAACATAAAATTATTGATAGCATCATTTTAAAAATATTTACATTATTATGCGTTGGCTTAGCAATATAAAATTATTGACATCAACTTTATTTAAAATATTCTCATGATTATATGTTGACTTGCTTTTTATATTTGAGTTGAAGAGAAATTCTAGGAAAATATTGAAGAAAAGTTCTAGAAAAATATTAAGATTTTAGGAAACTGTAGGAAAATAAGCTAGCTTATAAGGTAAATGAGTTTATTTCTAGGAAAATATTAAGATGTATTAGTTTTTATATTAACAATTTTCTTTAAAATATTAGCATGACTATGCGTTGGCTTGCTTTTTATATTTGACTTGAAAAAATATTATAAGAAAATATTGAAGAGAAGTTATAGGAAAATATTAAGATTTTAGGAAACTATGGGAAAATAAGGTGGTGTATAAGGTAAATGAGTTTCTGTCTAAGAAAATATAAAGATGTATTAGTTTTTTATACTAGTAACTTTCTTTAAAATGTTGACATGACTATGTGTTGATTTGTTTTTTATATTTGACCTTGAAGAGAAATTCTAGGAATATATTATTAAAGAGAAGTTATAGAAAAATATTAATATTTAGGAAGCTGTAGGAAAATAAGCTAGATTATAAGGTAAATGGATTTCTTTCTAAGAAAATATTAAGATATAATAGCTTTTTATATTAGCAACTTTCTCTAAAATGTTGACATGACTATATGTTGGCTTACTTTTATATTTGACTTGAAGATAAATTCTAGGAAAATATTTTGTTTTGAAAAAAATTCTAGAAAAATATTTTTTTGAATTTTTAATTCAAAAAATTAAAAAAATTCGAAAAATATGATTGAGACGATTTGAGAAGCGCCACATAAATGCCCTCGTCTTCTCCTTTATATAAGTAATAGTCGACTAAGTCGCGCTTCGCAGCGGCCATATAATATTTTTTAAAAAAATTCCAAATAAAGATTACTTAAACATATCGATAAAAAAATATCTATAATTTCATATAAATTAGTAAACACAATATTGTAAAGATTATATATACATAGACAATAAAATAAATTATTTTTATATTTTCTATACCGATTTTATGTCATTATTATTTAGGCCGTCATCCGTGATAATAAACATATATAGATAATAATATGTAATATTAAAAATGTATTTACTAATCACCGCTTCAAACTTCGGTTAGTCTTATTATCAAAAAATACTATTTTCTTCTTGGATATTATCAGACTTAATAATAAAAATTTAAATATGTACATTTACATCATTGAAAGCATAAAAATCCATCTTGAAAATCTTGAGAAATGGTAGTTACGAATTTGGAAACTTTTTTTCTATTTTAAATATGTTAAAATAAATTCTAATTATATTTCATAAATTCAAATATCCTTATATTAAAATTCGAAGTTTTTTCTTCTTCTAACATGTTTAAGAAATTTGTTTATTATATATATTTCCACTAAATTCGACTTATGTTACAGAAATTTTAATTATTAATGTAAATTTTCAGTTTCGAAAATGTTGGAAGAAACTTTAATTACATATCTTCATTATTAATTCAAATTTTTTCGGTCTATAAATATGAATAATTTTTTATTTCGAATATGTTATTAAAATTACGTTGACACCAAAGTAAACTATTTACATATTGTTTAATGTATACAAATTTATCTAAAAATCACGTACCTTGGGAATCATGAATTTTTTCTAAAAAATTTGAATGTATTTTCAATTCCGAATATGTAATTTGAATATTTTCTTACATAGACATTAGTACATTAAAAAGTAAATTTAATTTTTATTATTTAATTAGAGAAGTTCTAGAAAAAATGATAAATATTATTCAAGAAATTTTGATTTTTCAATTTAGAAAAGGTTTTGATTTTGTTTTCTAAAAAATTGGACCTAAAGAAGGAAGTTTTGATTCTCCTATCCAATTTTAAAAAAAAATTAATTTTGTTTTCTAAAAAATAGGACCTAAAAAAAGAAGTTTCAATATATATTTTAGTATTAAAATAATAAGGAAGTTTTAAGTATTATAATTTTATAACTTTTTTTAATAAAATAAATATATATATTGAAAATATCTCAATATGCCGCTCTCTCATTATTCTCGAATGTAATATCACAAAAATAAATCACCTATTAATCCATAATCAAATTTAAAATATCGTAAAATTTAATTTAATTATTTTTAAAGACTAGTTCAATTTATGTCATCTTGTTATTATTTTAATTTATAATAAGAAACATCTATTACTTTTATCTAACTTTTGGATAGTTATTACTATATGAATTAAATGTCAAAAAGACTTATTTTTACTAATTAAATTTTAGGTATACCTGACATTTGAGAATATCTTCACCATGCACTATAGACATTGCGCTACAAAAAATTAAAATAAGAATATAAATTACAAAAAATATAAAATCAAGAAAATATATGAAAATTAATTCATATTATTAAAAAGCCCATTAGTTCTTCAGATTTGAGAATGATAAAAGATTAAAACTGTTGGTGTAAATTTTGGATTTTAATGTGAATTTGAATTTATTTTTCAAAGTTGACGAAATTTGGATTTGGATTTGAATATGTAAATATATATTCAACATACTTTTAGATACTTATCTTTTAAGATTTTGTTTTAAGAATTAGAACTTAAAAGAATGAAATTTGATTTTCAATAATTAAATTTGAGGAGCTCTTAAAAAAATATATAATTAAGATGATTTAAAATAGCAGCTGGATCCTCATAATACTATAGAACAATGCTTGGAGACAAAGTTTAAACTAAGACCTCTATATCGTAGAGTTGAACTGTAAAACGTCGTTACAATTTAAATGAATTACATACATGAATGAATATTTGACTGCTTAGAGCATCTCCAATAGGAGTTGCCAGGGTGTTGCCAGTTCTTATGTGGCATGTCACCCTTGGTTGTCAACCTATTGGAGTTATATTATTGCCAAGAGGTTGTCTACCAAGGTTGCCAAAACTTGGCAACTTCCTCTTTTGGTTAAATGCAAACTATTGTTCAAAAAACATATCCAACCTTACCCATTTTCATAAATTCACATTTTATTATATATTTTAATTATATTAGTGTAAGGACCATATTGACAACTTTTTTAGTTGCCAACTATTGGAGTGTATTTTAGAAAAAGGTTGCCAAAGATGATATGGAGGAGAAATAAAATAAAAAATTAATATATATATATATATATATATATATATATATTGACTTGGCAAACTTTGGCAACCTTTTTAGCAACCCCTATTGGAGATGCCTTTAGAGAAAAATTTAAACTAAGCTACATAATTAAACTTTAATGGATGAAATTCATGAATATAGACTACATGAATATTTGATATTTTTATACTGGATAATTGAAACTTTGATTTTTTTTTAATTTTTTATTTATTTTTTATTTTTTAATTTTTAATTTTTAATTTTTTAATTTTTTAATTTTTAATTTTTAATTTTTTTACTTTTTAATTTTTAATTTTTAATTTTTATTTTTATTTTTATTTATTTATTTATTTTTATTTATCTTTATATTTTTTTTTATTTTTTTAATATTTATATTTATTTTACTTTTTATTTATTTATTTTTTTTATTTTTTTTGTGCTAGTAAAGAGTAAACAATATTCGAAAAAATGGTGAAGGCGAAGGCGACAACGATAAAGGCGACTACGGCGAGCAAGATGTTAAGGGAATCAAAGGTATCTAATTAGGATCTAAAGGATGATGTTATCCCAAAGACAGAGCTAACAAAGGGTGTGTCTGAAGCGGGTAAGAAGGCAGATGTGGCAACAGTGGCAAGCAAGTTCGAGACACAGATCCCATCTACTAATTTGAATGAGGTACACAAATTCTGGTTCTTATTAGAAAATGATATGTTGTCAGCAATCTTAAAGGGTAATCATCAGCTACTAGGTGCGGCAAAAGCTCGAATAGATTATCTTAAAGCAATTGTGAGTTCAGACTTGTTAGCTTAGGGAATTAAACGGGAAGAGGAGGCTCTTTTTAATATACACGCCTTCATGTACAATAATGGCTGGTGGGAGAGGGCTAATAACTTGAACCTAAGAAAGAGGGAAGTTTATTTCGGTAAGTCAGATGAGGATCTATTGGAGGTTGAGGAGGTTATACAGAATTTTATAAAGAACAACTATAAATTGGTTCACCCGAACACCCTCAAGGTGTTACATAGGAGGGATAATGACACAATACGTATGGCCCTTAACCAGATCCACTATGGATCTATTAAGCATCCTAGCAAGGCATCAGTAGTTCCTTCAGTGAAAACAACATATTCTCATCAGCCCAAGCTAAGTAATCACCTATCTTCAAGTGGTTATACTGGAGCCAAGAGTAAAGAGGGCGCGCTTTCTGATTTTCTATGTTCATACAAGCATCTGATTGCTCCTGATGTGTATGAGAAAGCCATAAAAGGAGATGATAAGTCGGTTTCATTGGCACTTGGTATAATCCATCTAGAGACCCTGGAGCCTAATACAGAGAATCCATCGCAACATTCTGAATCGTCTCCAGCCTAGGAGGGAATCTCGTATAAGGCTAAACTTCTTTCAACCGATATCAAGCCAACCCCCTGCAAAGGCGTGTGCCTCCTCAGGTTAAATCGGATTCCCCTTCAAAAACTCTATTTTTGACAGGTTTTTAGAGAGGATACATTAGCTAAGAACCTTTGGTGCTTTCTAAAAACGGTTGGGAAAATAAAAGACTTTATATTGCCTAAGAAGAGGGATAGGAATAATAAGAGATATGGTTTTGTTGTTACTGAGAATGTATCCAAAGCCGATAAGCTAATGCACAAGCTCAATGGTACACAGTTTGAAGGGCAAATATTGTACTTGGCATACGCTCGCAGGAAATTTGGTTCGCCCTGTCCTTCGGTTGCTCGTCGGTCCTCTACTAGTCACTCTAGCCCCAGGGTTAAGAAAGATCAACCCCACATTTCGGCTAATGATACCATAAATAATGACATCAGTGGACCACCAATAAGCAAACACCACTACAGCACATGAATCTATCTCCGAACACTGATTTCGCAAAGGAAATCTCTAACAGTCTAATCCTGGAAACTATTAACAAGGAGTCAGTGGATTCAGTCAGTTTAATCGTTGAGGGATTAGGTCTCGAGAATGTTCGGGTGAGAGGAATCAACTGTAAAACCTTCCTTGCATATTTTGAAATGGAGGACAATATTGACGACTTTAATAGAAGCTTCCTTGAAATTGGTTTTAGCAAGGTCAGGAATGCTCAATGGGAGGACCTTATACCATTCAGGAAGACGTGGGTGGAATGCAGGGGTTTGCCAGCTATTTTCTGGATCGAGGAAAACTTTGACATTATTTTAAAAAACACTGGCTTTGTTCTCTCTTACTCCCCATTCATAGATGAGGCTAATTTCTATAAAGTCCTGAAAATCCTCATTGAAACTAGCTTGCCAGAAAGGATTACTCAATCTGGGAGCGTGATGCTGGGTGGTAAATCAATTAAATTCTTTCTAATTGAAAAAGAGGACCAGGTCTCCTCCTCCTATCTAGATCTGATAGATCGCCTGCTATCTTCTCAGCTTAAAGAAAATGATATGTCCTGTGAAAATGTATCAGCAGATTCAGCATCCCTGAAAGGTAGGCAGGTTACAAGTACACCTCTGGATAGTGATTCGGAGGATTTAGATATATGTCATATCTCCGTGGACAGGAATCTGGATCCTATAATAGGGACAAAGGAACCCCATTCGAGCGGTTTGAATTCCGACAGTATAGCAGCTTCTATGCTTGATACCCAGGGTAAGGATTTGATATCTGGATGTGAGGCTTCGGTCAAGGATGGGATCTCTAACTCCCATAATTCCACAGAAAGTGAGCTAGACGATAGTAACTCATTATGCTATCCACTCACCCCATCAGATATCGCACCTTCTGCGTTTTCAAAAAATCTGACTGACAATGAATGGAAATGGAATGTCAGGGAAAACTCAGATTCAGATATTTCAGAAAAAATCAGGCCAACATCCAATTTAACATCGGTTCTGGAAGACAGCCAGGGTGATGACCTATTCAGTAGGTGCTCCTCTCAACCTTCCCTGATGAATAATCTCAAAGTTCTCAATATTTAGAGCAATCGTGGACGGCCCAGAAAAACATCTACTTTCAGAGAAAACAAGTTCTTTAAAGTCCCTAAACGTAAAGGTAAGGGGAAGCGCTCGGGCTCACAAGTTGGTCTTCAGTTTTTGGGAGCTCTCCCACTTACGGGGGCTCATACTCAAGCTGCCTCTACTCCAATTCCTGCAACTGACAAAGCTAGTTAATTTCTTGAAACTGGGATCTAGATGGGGCTTATCCCAGTTGGTGACGAAGAAAAATCATCGGCAGCCATTAGGGCAAAGCTTCTAAACAAATAGGGGTCTAATTTCAACTTTGTTTCAACTGTTGCATCGTATATTGTTTTATGGATATGCACACGATCATAAGTTGGAATATTAGGGGTGTTGCCAGTCATATCAATAGGTTTAATATCAAATCAGTGGTTCTAGAAACAGGGGCTAAGATTCTATGTATTCAGGAAACCAAGATTCAGCTATGGTGTGAAAAATCGGTCAAATCTTTAGGGGTAGGGAAAAATGTGGGTTGGATAGAGGCACCGTCAATGGGTTTATCAGGCGGGATCATAACTGTATGGGATAAGGATTGTTTCGTAGTTACCGAGTCTATGGTGAAGCACTCTTGGATAGGGATCAAAGGACATTGTGTTCAGTCCAAGATTGAATTTGTGTGCATCAACGTTTATGCACCCCAGACTTCAGTAGGGAAACAACATTTATGGGATTAACTCTCAAGGTTCATCTCGAATCTCAAAGAAATAGCTATTGTAGTAATGGGGGATTTTAACTCGGTCACGTCCAGAAAAGAGCGGGACAACTGTGAATATAAGGATATAGATACAAATATATTCCTGAACTTTACTGATTCCAACGATCTTCTGGATGTGAAGTTAGTAAACAGTTCTTTCACATGGTATGGGCCTGATAACAAAAAAAGTAGGTTAGATAGAGCTTTAATCAACCATGAGTGGGCAGTGAAGGGAGATTGGTCACTTCTTGCATTGTGCAGAAAGAACTCAGATCACAAACCTCTCGCTCTTCAAATCTCGTCCGATAGTTGGGGGCCGAAACCTTTTAAGGTTTTTAATTGCTGGTTGGATGATGAGGATCTGGTAGCATATATTGGGCAAGTTTGGGCAGGATGCAAGTCTACAAATCTCCGGATTAAACTTAAAGCCATCAAGAATTATTTACGACAATGGAACAATCAAAAAATTGGGAATGTAGATGGGAAAATAAAAGAAATGGAGATGAAGCAGTCATCAGCAGATTCTTGCAATGAATAGATTAGTGTCAAATTAAGCATCAGATCTAAATTGGAGGAGCTATATAAGTTAAAATCCAGTACGCTATGTTAGACAGCTCAGGTCAACTGGCAACTGAAGGGTGAAAGAAATACAAAGTTTTTTCATCATGCTATTGCTAAAAGAAGGAAAACCAATTTAATCCAGGCTACTTTTGTTGGTAATAGTTGCATCTCAAGCCCAAAGGAGATTAAAGAAGCATTCCTTGATCATTTTAAAGGCCTACTTGGGTCTCATGTAGAGGAGGCGGTTTTTAAGTTGCCGATAGGGTTCTTAAATCAACTGTCCCATCAACAACGGGAAGCATTGGCATCTCCATTTTCATTAGACGAGATTGAGCAGGCACTCCAGGCCTCAGGATCAACTAAGGCACCCGGGCCGGATGGGCTAAACGCAGGGGTTCTGAAAAAATTATGGAACTTCATGAAAGGTGATCTTTTGGAATTTTTTACGGCATTTCAAGAAAGTGGTCATCTCCTAAAGGGATGTAATTCTTCCTTTATAACTCTTATCCCAAAGGCCTGCAGATTATTGTCCTATTAGTCTAATGAATGTTGTCCCTAAGTTATTATCTAAAGTTCTAGCTATCAGATTAGGCCGGGTAGTGCATCACTTGGTTTCAAATACTCAATCGACGTTTATCAAGAAGAGGCAGATGACGGACTGTATTCTAATCATGAGTGAAGTGTACTTGGCACTAAAAGCAAAGAAAAGCGGAGGTGTCATAATGAAGTTGGATTTTGCTAAGGCTTCTGGCTCGGTTAGATGGGACCTTGTCTTTCATATTCTGGAAGTTATAAATTTTGATCCAAAATGGATTAGATGGATCAAAGGTATTTTTGAATCATCTAGGATCTCGATCTTAGTCAATGGTTCCCCAACGGCTGAGTTCACTCCTACTATTGGGCTTCGACAAGGCGATCCCTTATATAACGATCTGTAATTTCCGTATTTATTTATTCAAATAAATAAATGTTATTATCTGGTCATTATGTGTTAAATATTATCTGATTGTGATGTGATTATATTCTAGAGAGTTTGTACATTTTATTTTATCTATTTCTCGAGCTGTGTTATTAAATTCTATTTATTAATAGTTGTTATACTGATTAATTTCCATAAATATGTGAATTGTCCATAAAATTATTTTTATGACTTTCTAATTTCATTAAATAATTTTAGAGCTTTATAAAATTTTGAAAATAATTTTTGTTCAATTATTTAGCTCTAAAAGATTTTCTGTTGTATTTAATTGTGAATTGAATGTTAAATTTAAAAATGTTTTAAAAATTTCAAAAATTTTATTTATTTAGTTTTCAAATATTTTGGGAATTTTAAAATTATTTTGAGAATTTTTCGGGTTAATTTCACCCGTAAATTTGTCTCGTTAATTAGCTCTGCGCGGTAAGCCGGGCTTGGAAAAGGTTACTTGTCTAATATGTTTATACGTGTCTTTCACCAGTTTTCTTAACCATCACGTGGCACCGATTTCTGTAATTTTTATTATCAATTCGATTGATAAACACAAATCAATCTATCTTCCTCTCATCTCTCTCGTTTCTTTCTCTCTCTCACCCAATCTCTCTCCCGTTCATCTCTCTCGTTTCTATCTCTCTCTCTCAGTCTCTCTCTCATATCTCTCATCTCTCTCGATTCTCCTCTCTTCCACCTCCCTGTTTCTCCGTTCTCCTCCGTCGTCGCCGCCGTCACTCTCCGCGGTAACAATCTCCACCGCCACCATATCTCTTCCGTTCCTCTTCTCACTCTTCCCTCTCCCGTTTTCTTCTCCTCTTCCCCTCTCGCCTGTGTGTGTAATTGTGTGTGTGTGTGTCCAGTGTGTGTGCGTGTGTAATCTGTGTGTGTGCGATTGTGGTGTGTGTGTGCTGGTGGTTTTATGAGGTTGCCGTGTAGTGGCTGTTGTATTGTTTCTGGTTGTTTGTTCCGGTTTATTTCGGTTGTGCGGTTTATTCCGGATGTGCGGTTAGGCCCTGTTTGGGCTCAAGTTGTTTATGCAGTAAAATTTGATTATTTTGTGAAATAATTATTATGCAGAAATTACGTTTTAGAAATTATCGGTAGGAGTCATGACGGAAACCCGAAATGACGGGTACCTTCGAATCTTGCTGCCGTCGACAATGACTTTAAACGAGTCGATGGTGGACTATGATGATTATTCTGAGTCCTAAATTATTAAAATAATTATTAATTTGTAAATTAGTTAATTATAAAGTGTTAGTCCTAAATATTAGGGTTTGCGAACCGTATTGATTGTGCTTTGTTGGTGTCGATATAAGATCGACTGGTAGTCCGATAAATAGAGGAAGTATTGCCGATTTTCAGAGAAATTTAGATTTTAAAATTTGCAGGAACGTATCCTATAATTATCGGACGTATCGATCGAGTCTATATATATATATATTGAATCCCCCTGGTTTTGTACAAAACTATAAATAGATAAATTATGTCATGGTCAAATATTTTGCCAAAAAGTATTTATAACCCTATTTTCCTGTACCGATAGCTGATCGTACGTTTTAAAACAAGACCGAACCTTATTTGAACTGTATGAGCCTTACCTGCGTAATTTTATCACTAGTATATTTTCGAATCAGATTACATTATCAAAGGGGTTAGAGTTTTAGTGAGGATATGTCCAACATGACGACTATCTAACTTAGGGTGTTTCGATTCTGTAGGTTCTATTTCGGGCCGTCAGTTTCCGAGATCTTAGTAGAGTTCCTCTGTAGCACCTGTTATCCCTACCTCAGCAAGGCAAGTACCCCTGACCATACTCTTTATGGTTCAGAATTTGTATGAATAATGTGTAGAGCAAGAATGCATATTTAAATCAAATGTTTTAAGTTACGTATCCCCTGTTGCCCTGACATTGTTTTATATCTTAAATTTATGCTTTAGGGGAAAAATAACTTGTGAATATCTATCCCAACTGAGATTCAAATTCAGAAAATGTTTATTAATTATCATTACTAAACTTGTGATATGTGGAAAATGTTTAGTGATTATCATTGCTAAACCTGGGATATAAATCTGTGATATAATTCTTTGAGACATGGTATTAATTTAAGAATATCATGTAATGGTTTTGAAAATGGGATAGATACAAATCAAATTGAAAACTGGAAATGGATCAAATATT
>PHNY01031224.1:1311-14962 GCA_003724115.2 Anethum foeniculum | reverse complement strand
CGGAATGTCCGATATAAAATTTCCGATTGTTTTGAACGGAAATAGGGTCGAGACGTACATCGGCCATACTTTAATGGTCAGGAGGTACGTTTTTAAACTTTAATGGTTCATGTGTACATTTTATGAAACTTCGAGGGTCAAAGTATAATAAACCCTATAAACAATTGTTGTTGTTGTGATTCGACCCTAGAAGTTATTTGTATCTTTATAAATAATAATATAAATGTTTGTTGTTTGAGGGATTCGAACTTGGGAGTATCATGTGAACTTATTTTTATTTTTATAAATAATAATATAAATGTTTGTTGTTGGAAGGATTTGAACCTGGGAGCTTAGCTAGTGTATTATTTTAATATCTTGATTTAACGGTTCTGATCATTAAGAAGATCCGACGGTTGTGAGAGGGGATAACCAAAATAGAGATTGAACCAAATTATACCTTATTCCGGTTATTATAGTTTAGTATAGATATGAATATTTACTAATCAAATACACAACGTTTAGGTCATATAATTGATCAAATATTCGCGCTGTTAGAAAATGTCACGCGTAACTTGAACTATTTTAGGACCATTTTAGGATTCAATTCAGGTAAGCAAAGACTAAAACAGTCAGTTATCAAAAATGTAAACCAAACAATCTTTGGTAAACATGACAACAATAAAATTATACTAGTGACCAAAACGAGGTGATGGTCAACCTGTATTCCACCTGAACTCTTGAGTAAAGTTTGGTAGTTGGAATCATGAACTCAACAAACCTCTATTACAAACATGACAGGTAAAGATAACTACATAAACACATACACTGAGATGCTAAAGATTCGGAAAAAAGTCCATGTATCAGCAACATGTATGTCCTGTAAAGCTTCCTCTTCTAGGAAAAGTAAAGAATTGAGTATTATCTAGCTTCTAATATGAAAAAACAAGAACGAAGACACCAATGTTATTTACAGACCAAGAAATTGCTGCTTGTAACAGTCTCTTCATGTTTAAACTTTCTCTGCATTTGTTTCCCCCGACTGACCATCTTGATCGCTTGTCTGTTCTAACCACTGCTCTAGTTTAGCTTCTCTTTCAGCCTTAAACTCATCAAAGCTTTTCGACAAGGACAATAAATTACTTGACAAGCCTTCCCCAGCTGCAGACACTTCTTGTAATCCACTAGAAATCTTACTTGATAACAGCGGTTCCTCAATTTTCATGTTTGGCATTGCTGAAGAGGTGCTGGGAACAGTGAATTGCAATGTAGTACCAAGAACAGATGGCAGACTTTCACCCTGCCCATGTACTGATCCATCAGAATCAGACTGAACCCATTTCAAGCTGGTAGCTCTTTCTTTCGCCGATTTGAAAACGGTACTGATATAACTACTACTACTTTCAGCTTCTTGTTCCAATGGAACTTCATTACGACTCCAAGCGGCTGGACCCCAAGAGCTAGTTCTTCCTATTTGAAAAAGTGATCTTGGGTTGTTAATCAATCCCCTTTTTGGCTGCTTTGAAGACATAATAGTTAAAGAATTTTTAATGTCTCTAATCATCTCGTCGACAATGGGAGATCCACATTCTTTCATTGAACTCAACATGACGATAGATTCCCCTGAATCTTCTGTATGCAAAGTCATCTCACGAGATTTGTCCTCCACACTATTTCTAAGACTAACAAGATTGGGCACTGAATTTTGTGTATGCTGTTGGACATAAAAAAGTCCCACAGACGGTTCATTTGCCAAGTACTTTAGCATCTCTGCTACGCATTCAGTTATCTCCACAAAGCCGTCGACTGTGGAGATATCATCCATGTTGGAGACAAATAAATCATCACTGATTTGCCAAAATTCATGCGGAATGTATAAAAGAGTCAGCAGGTTACATAAAGAGGGGTATTTTGAAATTTGCATGCATCACTTCAGTTTTTTCACGAACAAGAAACATAATAAGTAAAGAGATGTAATAGAATATACAGATTCTTGAGCTTTATTTTTTATATGGCCCGTTCATTTTCAAATAGTCACCACTGCTACATCTAGACTTTTAGACAGAAATATTTTGCAACTCGGAATTTGCTGCCTTAAAAATCAATATAAATGTGTTCACAAAGACCATGCACAAAATGAGCACATTTCACAAGGCCATACTATACATTATTGTTTACCAAAACTTGAGTCATCAAAGTTTGGAATAGGTCAATAGTTTAACTACAAATAATGGTGTTCGTGCAGATTCGGTTACCAAGGACATATTAAACAGCATATCACTGTCTCTAATTGAATAAAATCATTCATTTATTAATTTTCACAATTTTACCAGTGAGACTTTTAAGGAACTCAGTCGGATCTAGAGTCAAACATAATCTTACTTGAACATAGATCATAACTTCTGTGGCAAGGTCATATCGATGCAGCCATGCACTCTGACAAACAAACAATACCTGCATAACATAAGACAAACGACAATTATTTGATATTCAAAGTAGCAAACAAATTATCAGCTTCAAACCAATCTTCTGCAAACAAGCTTTGAACTTGAAAGGATGAACAAAATCAAACATATTGAATGAATTAGTTGGTAAATGCAATAAATAGATCTGTTCTCCAAAACAGATGCCATAAGACCAGCAGCAGAAGGAGCTTACCAGCTCCACTTTTTTCAGGAAGAAATAATTAATGAAGATTAGACAAAACCACAAGGGAATTGCATCCGCTAAATTATACACTGTTCATAGAAGATCATGTAGGCTACACAAAATGAGATGCGGAGGAAACTATTGTGGATCAAGGCCTAACAAAGATTTATACGACAAACTAGCAAAGTCCTAGATTTAGGCCTCCCCTCATCCATGAAAGTATTGCCAACCAAAGGCAAAGGATATCTAGCAAGCTTCCTAATTGATTCTACCTCGTCATATAAAACAAAGGATAATTATCAAGCTGCCTCATCATATACTGCACAAAACAAATCTCACCACATCAAATGTCCAACACATTTAACGACTAGTCAAACAAAACACAGTGCCTAAATCCAATTAAGCGCAGTCCAATTCACAAAATACAGCCTGTAAAAACTATGTATTGTAATATATTATTACTTTTGCATAGCCAGATTCTTATGATTGAACATAATCTTACTTGAAAATAGATCACGAGTCTTTAGAAAATATCTAAGATTCTAGGATGCACTCCGACAGAGAAGACCCCTGCACAAATTTTGAAGGAAGACCTAAAATTTCCTAACTAGTATTCAAAGAAGTAATAGACTAATAGTACCAATTCTAATTCTAACCTATTGTAAAAACCCTCTACCATTCATGAAAGATACAAGTAACTTATTAGACTTAGTTTGGGTGAATGAAATTGTGAGGGAATGGAATGGATTAAAATCTATGCTAATTTTAATTCTAAGTAACAAATGTTTCATGCCTTCCTCCATTTCTTTACTACCAATCTAAACTAGAGGTCAAACCCACCACTTTAAAAAGAAATGCTTCATTCTTCTTCCGCTCATTTTTCTTGCAAATTTCATTACAGAAAATTCGCACTCCCTAACATCTTTTATTCACCTTTAATTTTGTTCACAAGTTTCATTTCATTCCGTTCCTTCCCCTTTCCATTCTCTCAAACCAAACAGAGCATAAACGAATTAAAACTATATGCAATAATCAGTACAAATGTTCAATAAAGGAAGCTAAGGTACCATTCATTTAGAAAGAAATTTTTAAAAAACAAATACATTTAGACAATACAAGGGATGCATCCTATTAATCACACTGTTAAATAAGGGTATATAGGCTACAATATATTATCACCTATAACAGACTTCAATGCGTGACTATTAACAAAGACGTATAGGCTACAATATATTATCACCTATAACAGACTTCAATACGTGACTATTAACAAAGACCTATAGCCTAAAGGCACATCCTGCCAAAAAGTATAGCGACCACATTAGAAGAAAATATAACAACATCTTTCTTTCAATTTCCGCATTCAACTAATTTACCCATAATAACTTTCATTGATACTTCTTTTACAAGCTGGGATCCTAGAAAAAACAGAGATAGGAAGACGGAGGGGGTAGGTTGGACATAAAACCCAAACTAGATTGTGAATAACAAAACGCATGATAAGTCTAAAATACAGCTCTACCCTGTATATTCAACCCAGCCATTTCCCTCAATTCTTCCGCCCAGTTCGTCTCTTAAAATCATCAAACAAATTAAATATAACCCCTCAATCCCTATACACATAAAAACCAGGTCCCCATTTTTCTAAAAATCCATTTGCTCTTTACAAATTTCAAACTGTTCCTGTATTTATATAGGCATTGATTTCATTTCAATATTAATATGATTTACATTTAAAAAAAGTTCACAAATTTCCATGACATCCAAGTCAACACCTTGTTAAAATCTAGTAATATACTACAACAAAGATCCAAGCTTGACATAAGAGCAAAGAAAGACAAAATCTTTAGCTAATATGACTTATCAATATACAACTAAACAAAAAAAGATTTCATTACAAACCCATAAACATAAATATCCAACTTGAAAAGCTATCATTAAAAAAAAAATCAAATTTTTTCATTTCTTGATATGAGTATGCTATTTTAATTACATACAGAACTACAAAACATGTGTGTATAATAATCATCGTATAGAGGATGAAAAACAATTGGGATTGGTGACTTACAGAAAATTCTTGAAGAGCAAAAGGGGTTTGGAGATGGAGAGAAGAAGATTCTGATGATTTTGGGCTTAAATTACAAACCATGTGTGTATAATAATCAATGGTATTGTCAGATTTGCTGTTCCGATATAAATAATCTTCTTATAAAGTATTGTTAAAATGAATATTAAAGAAATAACATGAATCATAGAAAAAAACATTTAAAATATATACAATTATATTTTTTAACCGTTATTAACAAAAAATTATTTTTAAATATATTAGTCACGGTTGATATATAAATATTTTCACGACTTGCTAAAAATATATTTATAAAAATTATGTAGCTTGAAGAAAAAGGAAAAATGAGTGGTGTTAATTAATAATCATAAAATTGTTTCTAAAGGGTACATATAAAAAATCTATACTAACACTAACATATTAAAAACCAAATAATGAAAATTTTGTTTGTAATTCACTTGTAATTTGGTTATCCTTTAAATTTATAATTATATCTAAAATAAAATATTTTCATAAATAGATTAATATTCACAATATAATTATATAAATATAATTATAATTTGTATAAAGTTCTCGAGTTTAAATAAAATAATATATACTATTCACCCGATCTACACAAAAGTATAGCATTGATCCAATCTTAAATAAAAAATAAAAATAAAGTAAATATAGTTAGTTGGATTTGTTAATCTGGCTAAAAAATTATACAATTGAACTGGATTAAAATAAAATTAAAATTTAAAAGATAATGTGTTGATCGCTATAATGAAATGAAGCTAAAACAAAATTATATATATATATATATATATATATATATACTATTTATCTAGTTTAAAATAAAATAATAATCATTCCGAGTTAAAATAAAATTAAAACAAAATAAATATAATTAGTATACTAAATATAATTAGGTGGAACTGGGTTATATAAGGGTCGGGGGCTAAATAAAATAATATATAGTATTAATAACCAAAATTAAATTCAAACTAAATATAATTCTTATATTATTGAACCGAGTTAAATTAAAATTAAAGTCTACATAATTCATTGGTTGATATAATGTAGATTTAAAATTTGGAATAATGGGTACCCTCCCGGCGCCAAATATTGTTATTTAGGCGAGAAATATCTCAAATGTCACAAACTTAACAAATGTCATTCTAAAACACAACATAAACAAACTTAACAAATGTCATTCTAAAACACAACATAAAGTAAGTTTTGAATAAAAATCTAAACATCACCGCGGCGTTTTGATTTTTTTTTTTTTAATATTTTGTAATTAGGTACATAACTTAAAGTCATGTTTTGAGACTCGTATCCGTAAACAACACTTGATGTTACATTTTTAACAATAAAATACAACTTAAAAAATATGTTTTCATTAGTTTTAGAAATATTAGGATATTAAATTAATTTTTTAAAATTCAAACATGGGCCCTAATTCAACATTTTTTAATATTTTAGGGTTCAATAATTTTCTATTTGGGTTTTAAAAATATTTAGAAAAAAAATAAATAAATAACAGAACAATTTAGGGTTTAGGGGCTTTAGGCCCTTAACCCTAGGAACCAAACTTTAATTAATAACGATTTTTAATATTTTGGGGTTCACCAATTTTCAATTTGAGTTTTAAAAATATTAAAATATTTATATATATATTAATAAAATACTAATACAATACCTCTTAAAATAGCATTTTAAAGTAAAAACGGCACCTCTAGGAGAGAATTGCCCCAAATGTCACTTGAAAACGGGAGATTGTGTGACGTTTAAAAATATAGCTCAAAACGCAACATCGTATTGCGTTTAACTTTTTTTCTATTTTTTGAAAACATAAAACGCAACTTGGAGTTGCGTTACTTTTTTTTTAAAATACCAAACGCAACTTTGTGTTGCATCACCATCATTTTTTATTTTTTTAAACGCTAACTTATATAGGGTCTCTCTCAAAACTTAACTTGAGGTGCCGTTTTTACTTTAAAATGCTACTTTAAGAGGTATTGCCTCTTAAATATAACTGAGATTTTTTCTTAAAAATTTGAGAAAATTAGAAAAATAGGTTGAGACGATATGACAGGCACCAATTTCTTTAAGAGTAGTGCTAGAGGTACCAAATTGGGTACTAAAATTTGGTCCCAAATGATGTTTCACTGGTGATTTGGCAATTTGGGATGTTTTAATTGGGGAAATTTATGTGAGTGCAGGGGGGTCCACTATTATTAATTGAGTTGTAGCAAATCAGACCACGACACGTGGCATTTGGGTTCTATTTTGGGTACCAATTTGGGACCTCTAGAATAATTCTTTCTTTAATTACGGGGAACTTACCTTTTACATTTTGACTTGGAGAGGAATTTTAGGAAAATACTAAGATGGTAATTTGATTTAAGGATAAAATTAAGGAGAATATAAGATGATTGAGATTTTTTCTACTTTGGAAAAATAAGTTGAGACGATATGAGAGGCACCAATTTCTTTAATTATCAGGAACTTACCTGTTTAGACGATATGAGATGCACCAATTTTTTAATTTACCGGAAACTTACCTTTTACATTTTAACTTGAAGAGGAATTTTAGGTAAATGTGAAGATGATAATTTGATTTAAGGAGAAACTTCAGGAGAATATAAGATAATTGAGATTTTTTTCCACTTACTAATTCAAGAATTTGTGAAAATTCTCAAAATGGATTGAGACAATATGTGAGGCGCCACCAAAACGTCTCCGTCTTCTTAAGTACATTATCGTGAACTTACCTTTTACATTTTGACTTGAAGATCAATTTTAGAAAAATACTAAGATGGTAATTTGAATTAAGGATAAATTTTAGAAGAATATAAGATAATTGATATTTTTTGTACTTTAGAAAATAAGTTGAGACGATATAAGATGCACCAATTTCTTTAATTACCGGGAACTTAACTGTTGAGACAATATGAGAGGACCAATTTCTATAATTACCNAATAAGATGGTAATTTGATTTAAGGAGAAATTTAGGAGAATATAAGATAATTGAGATTTTTTCTACTTAATCAAAAATTTGAGAAAATTAGAAAAATGGGTTGAGACAATATGAGAGATGCTATCTAGACACCCCCTTTTTTTTCTTTATATAAGTATATTGATTGATATTGATTGTCAAATCATATTATTAAAATTTTAAATAAATAAATTTCCTACCTTAAAAATTTCAATTCAAATTAAATTTAAAAAATTATATAATATTAAAACAATACGTACATTGCGGGTTCTAAGCTAGTATACATTAAAGTATATATTTGCATATTTTTAATCTTTAAAACTAGTCGGTCGGTACTGTACTTACTGAAATTACTTAATTACCCTCATTTAATTATTAATGTTATTTTTTCTTAATTGCCTTTATTAATTATTTTTAGGACCTATTTAATTTAAACCTATTTTAATCCTAATTATTTTTGGCTTAAGTATCATTTGGCTTAAATATTGTTTGGAACACCATTGAGGTGTTATTGTTTGATTGTATGCTTTAGCATTATTTGACTTAAGTATCGAGTTGGAATATCATTGAAGTGTTATTGTTTGATTATATTATTGATAATTGTTTTATTTAATAATACACATTGGGACTTGTGTTTTCCATGTCATATATTTCCTGTATATACTCCGAATTGGTTTATTGAATCTCGTATAGTTTCGTGTCTTTTCTCCTAACAGAATCCACAAATGAAACTATTTGGCCCCGACTTGCCAGTTGCCATCAATGTTAGGTACATGACATGTCTATACCATCATAACAAGCCTGCTCAAGTAGCAATGTCCCTTTACAGTAGCAAATAAAGTATTTCATTTGAATTAGTGATTGGTTTCAATGTCTTGTCTTGTATGTTTTTTTAGATAGCTCTTATGTCAAAATGAGCTTAGGGATACCCATGCAATAGTCTTGTATGGAATAAGTGCAGCTTGGAAGAAGTTCAATGAAGATTGTTCAAGCAGCAAGTTGCAGAGAAGACTATTGAAGAACAATAAAGTGCAAAAATATCTCTAAGTCATACATCGTGAAGTCTAGAAGAACTATACCATGAACTAACAAGGCTATATCGATAAGTGGAGGAGATCGTGAAGTCATCAATATCCACAAGTCAAGGAAAGCTATACCGTGAAGTCTCATATAGCAAAGTCACATGTAGTGATGTTAATGTGCAAAACCGTGAAGTGCTATATCAAGAAGTCACACATTCTAGAATATCCATATAGCATACTTGACTTATGTCGTGAAGTTGGATGACAAGGCATATCAGAGTTTGCTGACCAGGCAGCTCAGAGTTTGCGATATCCTTACACAGTTGGTTCATTACAAGATAAAAGAAGGTACAACTTTAAGGAAAAGAAGAAACATATCAATGCAGCACATTGTACATGGAGGTGGTCCATGAACAGTCGTCAAGCCTACGGTAAAACTTGGGGAGAAAGAAATGGGAACACAAAGCTAAAGATAAGGAGAAAAATCAAGATCATGGAGGACTTGCAAAAGGCTGCATCGTGTCTCATGCAGTACATGACCTCCAGCTATTGAATGGAGTGGGCACTACGTTTTGTAATTTCATTATTTATAGTATGCTCATTCCAAGTCTTTAGTGTGTAGGGGACAGAGGAATCAAAATGTAATATCTTTTCTCTCTCTCCGAGCCAAACTCAAGAACTTGCTCTTGAGAAGAAGCCAAGAAAAACACCATCATTTTTCTTGGGACTGTAGCAATAATATTTTCTTTATATCTTATATAAAGTGAATTGATTAAATATTGTGTGTGTTGTGTCTTTCATGTTTATGCCTTAACACATACAATATATCTATCCTTGTCGAGTTATGATACAAAAACGAAGAAAAGCTCTTATTCGCAAAAAATATCCAACTATCCATTCACCCCCCTCTGCCTAGTTCTTGAGAGTCTTGTGTCCCACCAATCAATCTACCAAATGTAAGTGTTGGAACTAAATTTCTGCACGGACTAAGCTCCAATATTGAATTTATAACTGGGTATTCGTATAGAGCTATAAAACTAGGGATTTGATATCCATGACAAATTTGGAGGAAGATTAGGGTTTATGTGATTTTGGGGCTGCGCTTGAGAGGATTGATTCTAAGAGAAAATAAAATTTCGGTTCCTTCTCAAGATGCCTACGTATCCTTTTATAAGGAATCAAGCCCACGTAGTTCTTATTCGGCCAATACTCCTTTTCTTTAGGAGTAAGTCACTTCCTAGACATCAAGATTAACAACCCGATGGGCCTTTATTAATATTTTATTATGACCCGATTTTAAATATGGAATTATATTTATATAGTATCAACAAGTCTACAGTATTTACTGAAGGTTTCCTTGAGTGAATACTACTTTTTTTATTTTGCTTTTCCATGTCTGTAAGTTTGAATAATTTTGACTTATCATGGTAGCTAGGTATTCAAGGTTCTTATTACTTCTACTTTTACATCAAGGTCAACCTGTACAAGGGTCTCTGACCTTATAATTTGTAACTTTTATGTTTGAATAATTTCTTAGTTCCTCTAGGATATAGTCCCCGGTTACTAAGCACATACACGTTCCAAGCACGTAAGGATATATCTTTTTTGAGATATTTCTCCTGCTAGGCCTTGCACAATTTAATTTCCTTGAGAGGTTTTAAGGTCAAGCCCTTGCTTCCAAACCTCAAACAATTCGATTCGGGACCAAATCATGCTTGAGTCTGCTTGCGCATTATATGCTTCAAGCGTCGGGTATTTCGATTAATTAAAATCATACTCGACTCTGCTTGCGCATTGATGAGATTGTCTGTTAGCCAAGAAATTGTCCGAGAACTCTGCTTACCAATATCATCTCCCGGTACAAAATCTCCGGTATATGGACCCTTGTAGCACTTAATGCATTTTTTGGGTTCAATCTGGCCTTAGCATATTTTATATGTATCTTCGGCAATATTTAAAATTGTCGTTTTTACCCCCTAGTTTTTTAAGGGATCGGAAAATTCAAATTTAGGACTTCTGTTTTTACCCTAGCATAATTTATTCTTATGCTTCTTTGGTTTCCATTCCATGTTTGAATTATTTTATGTCTTTTCATTTTTGATATTTACCTTAGCGTAATTTATTCAATTTACGCATTTTCGGTATGTGCATCAACCTTGGCATAATTTCTTTAATTTACGCATCTTTGGTATTTACCCTAGCGTAATTTATCTAATTTATGCGTCTTCGGTACTTAATAGTTACCTTAGCATAGTTTATTGTTTTATGAATCTTGGACTTCAGTATATGCCTTAATACAATTTATTTTTTGACCATTTCAGAATCGCCTTCTTGGCCCCAAGTGTGTAAGGGACTGAGCTGTTCGCCTTTGGGATTGTATTTCGGGTCAATTTTTTTCCCGAATCCCGAATGTAACTGGTTAGTGTCTTACGAACTTAATTTTTCTTCAGGATATTCATTTTCCTAAGATATTTGAGTAAGCGGTTTATCTTCTTCGGGATACTCCCCTAGATAAATACTTTACTCAAATTATTTTGAATAAATGAACTGAATTCGAAAAAATAGGATTTAATCCAAACAGACTTATGGGATTTAAACAAATGTACGTAGAGCAAAAATATACTCGGCCCGAATAAATGTGTTCGTGTAAAAAGTCTTAGCATGTTTAATATGCGTCTTCGGCACTTATTTTTGCCTTGGCATATTTTCTTTGATTTTATACTTTAACTTTATGCTTCTTCGATTATTTGTTTGCCATAGCACGACATTAATTTGTGTTAGCATTATCTTACTAAAATGCTTCCTTCAGCTTTAATAATATGCATCTTCGGTGTTACCTCAGGATAGTCAGAATTTGTAACTACCTTCTTCGCCCCCAAGTTTTTAAGGAACTAAGTAGCTTTTGCTTCAGGATTTTATGTAATTAGGTCGATTTGTTCCGCCAATCACGAAGGAAAGCGAATTAGTGTCTTAAAGACTTGTTCTGCTTCGGGGTAATTATTCCCTTTAGATATTTAAGCAAGTTCCTATCTTCTTTTGGGATACTCCCCTAGATAGATATTTTGGTTTTTATTTATTTCATTGATGTACTAAATTCGAAGAAATGTACTCATTCAAAATAATGTACTTATTCCGAAGAAATGTACCTTTAGTCGGATCGAGGCTAGCTGTCAAGAACCTGGTTGCCTTGACCTTATCCAAGTCAGTAATTGTTCTGGAACCAAGCTAGGTAGTCGTCCAACTCTTCTTCTGGCCCCTGTCTATAGTGGATCAGTCTGTTCCCACCGAATGTACTCGTCCGTGCTGAGTTAGCTCAGTGTACAATTCTGGTGCCTTGGCAGTGGCTTCTAATGACTTCAAATAACAGGTCATTTTCAGGTTCTTGTTCTACATCTCTGATTATCTTTAATTCAACAACAAGACCATTAGGAGGTTCCAGTATGTAGAGATCAATAATTCTTTTACATTGCTGATAGCCTTCTTGTCAATAATGCCAGAAGTATTTCCATTTTGCACTTGTTCTGGTCTCCATTTTGTCCCTTGTTGCAATGTTTGATTTATTTGATGATGCACAAATTTTGTAGATACAGTGCATTTTCGCAAGTCTGGGCAGCTTGACACCCCCTTACTAAAACAGCCGTAACTCTCTGTAGAAAATTCCTTTTTGACGAACCGTTTTTTTGCATAAAAAACTAGACTCCGAGATCTTTCCAACGGTATAAAGTTTATTGCCCAGAAAATTTCCTAGAAAGGCAGTTTATTACTTGAAGTCAGACCTTGTGCAGTTTTCAGATTTTTAGTTATCTGTCACCTTCGCTTCTTGTGCTGGACCTGAAGCAACTATTCTTGCTGCTTTAGATGTGATTTACTTTGTAACATCCTTCTCAGTCAGTGTACACTTCTGTAGTGTCACTGTAGTGCTGATTTGTCCAGTTCAACATTGCTTATTTATGCTCTTCGCGTAATCAGACTTGAGTCCAGCATCATTTTTATCATATTTTAGAGTGCTTTACTTCTGTGAATCAGGCCTTCCGAATTGCTATTTTGACTTTCCAGTAGTAGAATTGAAAATCTCACTTTAGCTACTCATGATTTTGACTCGAGTTCATGTAGGGCCGCAAAAATAAAGAGATAGCTCTGGTCAACCCATTCTTGCTAATTGGTTCGGAAGCCCATGGAATTTTCCAGTCATATGTGAAGGAGTTGGAGGAGGTACTCCATGAATTTGTACAGATGAGATTTTAGAGCCTTGAGCTCTCAAAGACTTTTGAAATCGAGACTTGGTGGAAAGAACACTCCTCTGGTGCTCATCATGCGTGCATATGATTTTGCTTTGCAGGAATTGGTTGGTTACCTTGTTAGCATTACACATCGCTCTGCACAACACAATGATAGATAAGCCAACTTGACTTTTAACCCACTTTCCAGTTTGAGAAGTCAAGTGATCGGTTGAAATTTCAGTTTGCACGATTCCAATCTTATGATTCAGACCATATAATGATCTTTATTATCACCATTCTTGACCTTTTTCATAGCCACTTTATTGTAAAGTTTGCTTATTTTCGTTCATGTTGGAGACTCTACCAAGCATACTCATCAGGGTACAGGACTGACTCGTTTACATTAAGTATACTAGTCCTTGCCAAGCTAATTTGTCGAACACTATCAGGATTTTCCATTTCGGATTCTAGTAACTGGTTTGTTGACTCTTAAAGGATTAGAGATGCAATTCTCCTTTTCTTTCTCTGTCGTATGGCGTGGTTTGAAATTTGCAATTGCAGCTTACGAGTGACCTGCCTTCAGACACTGTCCACAGTAGTTGCATTTTTCTCTTTTTTTTTTTTTTTTGTTGCAAAAGCTTGATTCTCGGCCTCTTTAAATAGACACACCAGCCTGCCATATTGTTTTTCACTAGAGAGCATACTTAACTACAATATATGTTACCTTTACGG
>PHNY01031210.1:7801-21000 GCA_003724115.2 Anethum foeniculum | reverse complement strand
ATTACTTTTTGGCACGCTTTTTAAGACTCATTTTAAGCATAGTTCCATAACTTTAAAAAAAATAAAAAAAATTCTGAAAAAAAGTTTAGACATTAAACTTTTATTCAGAAAAAAAAAATTAAAAAAAGTTATAGAACTATCTTTTATAAGAGCCTCGAAATGCGTGCAAACAGTGAACATATACATCTCAGAGGGACGGAGGGAGTAACTAATTACACTTCACGTGCTGGTCATGTGATTATCCAACTCGCACAATATACTATAGTGTGTGCATATTTAGCATGTTGGCACCTTGGATCGAGTACTTTTACAGTTTGACGTAGAGTAATAATGGGTCTATTGTTTAAGTTACTGCACTCAGTAATTTGTCTTTTGAACAGTCGTCTAATATTGGATTATGCCTGGAAAATACAGGGAATGATGAACAATTGCTGGTTTCGAGTGAAGACCAATGTGTGCAAACCACACAAGGGGGAGATAGGAATTGTTTTTGAGCACCCGACTCAGCCTGGAAACCAATCCGGTGGATGGATGTCAAAGGAGAAAAAGCTTGGAAAATCCATGGACGCATTAAAGAGGAGTGTGTCAACACCATTCATGAACACTGCTTCCAAAGTTTACTCGATGTCCGAAGTCAAGAAGCACAGTTCAGCAGAGTCTGCGTGGATCATTGTCCACGGCCACATTTATGACTGCACTCGCTTCCTCAAGGATCATCCTGGTGGTGCTGACAGCATCCTTATTAATGCTGGTACCGACTGTACAGAGGAATTTGAAGCCATTCATTCAAACAAAGCTAAGAAAATGTTGGAAGATTACAGAATTGGAGAGTTGATAACAAATGGCTATACCTCTGATTCTCCTAATAATTCTCTTCATGGCGCATCAAACATGGTATCGATGTTAGCACCAATCAGGGAAATGACAACTGCAACCAAAGTGGTTGCACTTGTTCCCAGAGAGAAGATCCCATGCAAACTAATTTCCAAGACCACAATTTCCCACGACGTCAGAGTGTTTCGTTTTGGTTTGCCTTTGGAAGATCAAGTACTTGGTTTACCTGTTGGTAAGCACATATTTTTGTGTGCAACTGTCAATGACAAGCTTTGCATGCGAGCTTACACGCCAACTAGCACCATAGATGAAGTTGGGTACTTTGAACTTGTCGTAAAAGTATATTTCAAAGGTGTAGTCCCCAGATTTCCTGATGGCGGACTAATGTCACAATATTTAGATTCAATACCACTAGGGACGATTTTAGATGTCAAAGGTCCCTTAGGTCACATCGAGTACACGGGCAGGGGTAACTTTACAGTGAGTGGCAAACACAAGTTTGCCAAGAAGCTGGCCATGCTCGCTGGTGGGACCGGTATCACTCCTATATATCAAGTGATGCAAGCAATATTGAAAGATCCAGAGGATGATACAGAGATGCATGTTGTGTATGCAAACAGGACTGAAGATGACATATTGCTGAAAAATGAACTTGATGCTTGGGCTGAGAAGTACCCGGATAAGGTGAAAGTGTGGTATGTTGTGGAGAAAGCAAATGAGGGATGGAAATACAGTGCTGGATTTATCACCGAAGCTGTCTTAAGGGAGCATATTCCGGCAGGGTCACAGGATGTTTTGGCACTGGCTTGTGGTCCACCGCCTATGATTCAATTTGCTGTTAATCCAAACTTGGAAAAGATGGGGTACGATACAAAGGATTCGTTGTTAGTGTTTTAAATAGCTTAATTTAGTTCACGTTTCAATAATGGATGTGTATGGATTAAGAACTTGTAGAATAATAAAGTTGTACAGGATTCCAATTTTAACTGATGTTTGACCTTTTTGACACGCATTTCAAAGTGATAAAAAATACTAGTTATGCTTGAAAAAAAATTATGATATTTATACCAAATTAAAGTTTAAATTCTAAGCTTTAATTTGAAATATGTATTGAAAATAATAATTATGTTTAAGTATAATTTTTTTAACACGTGCTAAAAAGTCAAAAGCAGTTAAAAATGGGAGAGAGGGAGTATATGATTCATTTCTCTGCTCTGAAATGTTGTTAGTATCATGTATATGCACTTAAACTTCCTCTACATAAACGCCCCCATCAACCTTAGATACTTCCCCCTCAACCTTAAATATTTTGGCCGATTTTTCCAATTAAATTCTAAAGCTTAGTTAGGGTAAAATTAAAGATAATGTTTCATATACATTATTTATTTATAAATATAATATAGTGAACAATATATCCCCTGTCTTTTACTTTAATTCATTATTTGTACCTATAACTTTTTTGAATTTCATGTTAGAATAAAAATTATAATATTATGGTACAAAAATGTTCATGTATTAGTAATAATAAATGAATAATATTGATGGAGTTCTGATATTTTTTGGAGATTTTATAAAAATGTGGATAACATTCAAATTTTATAAAGTTTTTGTAGACTGATACCGCTGATAGTAAAATTATATTATATCAGATAGAATGACAATTTTTATCTTTTGACATAAATTTACCTTTTAACATGAATAATTAAGAAACTTTTTGATCACAAATTAAAAAATTATCATTAAGTTTTATGCTATGATTATGCAAGTCAATAAATTTATTCCAACCTAAAGTCGGTTATATAAGTGCCAAAAGACACCAAATTTGATTAGAACACCTGAAAAAATCAGTGATTTGGTCAAAACTTGATTCAAATATGATTATATATGCAAAATCTTGGTAATCTAATTATACACCAATTGCATGAAATAAATGGATATAAACAAAATGTCAAAAATCTTTTTACTCAAAGTAAATAATGACAAAACATATTTATGATTAAATTTGCAAAACCTTAAATGTAAATAGATTATCTTTTTTTAGGTTATTGATATTTTCGTCAAATGTTATAAATTTTAGATTGAAGTTATTGTTATATTATTTCTCAAACTCTTATTATATATTAAATATGGTGATTTATGGGTAAAAGAATTACAATTATTTTAAAAATATATATGGATATGACTATAATATTTTTTTGAAATCTATTAACTAAAACACCTAAATTATAAACTAAAATTTAATGAACAAATCTTATTTTACTACATAGAAAATCATGGAAGGACACCTAGGGTAGGGTGTGTTTGGCATTGCTATTGCAGACAGCAACAACAGCTTTTTGCTGAAAAGCAGGTAAAAAACAGTTTGGTAAAATTTAAAAGCTGCTTTTCAGAAAAGCACTTTTGGTCTAAAAGCTGCTGTTAGAGAAAGTAAGTCTCATGCTTTTGAAAAAGCAGCTTTTACAGGAAGCAGATGCTGATTTTACTATCAAACCTCACCAAAAGCATTGTTTATTTAATTTTTTACATCAAAACATATATGCATATCAAAAATATTATCAAACACTCATCTGATTTTTAAAATTGCACTTTTTTTACCTGCACTTTTTCTAACAGCACAGCAATTTTTAACACACTAGCCTAAATCTATTTTGTGTCCGAGATCTAATATTGTTAAAATTGTGTGAATATCTTTTTATAAGGACAGGACAGTGAATTAGTTTTTGCTTTTCATTGCAATTTTTTATATGATCATTTCTCTCCTCTTCTATGCTATCAAATGTTGTTAGTATCATATACATGCACTTAAACTCCCCCATTAGCCTTAAATATTTTGGCGGGTTTTCTAATTAAATTGTAAAGCTTAGTTAGGATAAAAAGATAATGTTTCATATATGTTATTTGTTTCACATTTATACACATTGGATATATGTGTAACTGATAAATATAATATTCTCCGTCCCTTTAGTTGTCACATTTGGAAAAAATACACATATTAAGAAAATTTAAATTTTATATATTGTTTTCATGTATACCCCTAATTATTGCATTAAATGATGAGTTAGGGGTGTATATTAGCTGTAAAGTCAAATATTGGGACTAGAAATATAGGGGCAAACATGGAAAAACTTGTATAAAAATGTATTGGAAAAAGAGTGAGACAACTATTTATGGACACATTTTTTTTGCAAAAGTGACAACTAAAAAGTACGGAGGGAGTAATGAACAATATAGCCCCCTTTCTTTTACTTTAATTCATTATTTGCACATATAAATTTTTAAATTTCATGTCAGAATAAAAATTATAACATTTTAGTACAAAAATGTTCATGTATTAGTAATAATAAATGAGTAATATTGATTGAGTTATGATATTTTTTGGAGATTTTATAAAAATGTGGATGACATTTAAATTTTATAATGTTTTTGTAGACTTTTACACCTCTTGAAAAATACTGGTCGTAAAATTATATTATATAAGATAGAATAACAACTTTTACCTTTTGACATAAAAATTTACCTTTTAACATGAATAATTAATAAACTTATTGATAACACAATAAAAATGTTAAAAAATTAAAAATTATCATTAAGATTTACATTATGATTATGCAAGTCAATAAATTTATTCCAACCTAATGTCAGTCATAATATAAGTGCCAAAAGGGACCAGCGCCAAATTTTATTAGGACACAGCAGTGATTTGGTCAAAACTTAAATTCAAATTATGCTTATATATGCAAAATCTCCGAAATCTAATTATATACCCATTGCATGAAATAAATGGATATAAACAAAATGTCAAAAATCTTTTTACTCAAAGTACATAATGAAAATAATGACAAAACATATTTATGATTAAATTTTTGCAAAAACTTAAGCGTAGTATAGATTATCTTTTTTAGGTTATTGATATTTCTGAAATGTTATAAATTTTAGATTGAAGTTATTGTTAATGATATCTAAACCTCTATGTTGATAGTGTTTTTTATATTATTTCTCAAACTCTTATTATATATTAAATAAGGTGATTTTCATATAAAAGAATCAATTTTTTAAAAAAAATATATATGGATATAACTATAATATTTCTTTAAAATCTATTAACTAAAATATCTAAATTATAAACTAAAATTTAATGAACAAATCTTATTTTACTATAATAGAAAATCATGCTAAATCTATTTTGCGCCCCAGATCTAATGTTAAAATACTCCCTCTGTTTTTTTTTATTTGCCACTTTCACTTTTGGCACACATATTTAGGTCTTTTTGACTGGATAGTAAAAAATGTTATTTTTTTGATTAATTTTTTTTTTGAATTAAAATTTTGATTGTATACTTTTATTTGAAAAAGAAAAATTGAAAAATAATAATTTATAATATGTGTTCAAAGGACCGTGCCAAAAGTTAAAAGGACAAATAAAAAAAAACAGAGAGAGTACTGGCCAAGTAATATCGTTATTAAAAAAGATCGTCTGTGTTGTTAAATTCTGGGAGCCTAACCTCAATCTAGGGTGGCTCCGGTTATTAATATGAGATGATCGATTCACCACACATATATGACAGAGATTATTATAATATAAAGATACTACTAGCCTACATTTCGGGAACCAATGAATGAAGTTACTCCCTCATGCCCACTAGGTTTCTTACGCTGTGATGGAGGGTTGGCACATATTTTAAAATTTATAATAAGTATAGTTTTATAAATTTTTTTGAATTTTTTTTTTCTGTATAAAAATATAATAATTTATCTTTTATTCAGAAAAAAAAGAAAATTTTAAAAATAAGTTATGGAACTGTATTTTATAAGAGCCCTAAAAATACGTGTCGAGTGCACAATATTCAACGTAAAAAATCTAATGAGACAGAGTAGTTTATGATGAGACAGAGTAGTTTTTATTATAGACATACTTTATTATACAGCCAGCTTGATCAAGTGATCGGATCTGATCGATAGAAATCAAATTAGAGATTAATTATTTCATTGTCAATGCACACAAAGACAAAATTTAAAAGTTTAACAAGTTTGTCCATTATCGAGTATCCACATACCCGGTGGCTACTAGTTTCTTGAAAGAGTGTCCGTTGCAAGTAAGCCGCTGTAACAAGTTACATGTATTCTGGCTTTGGCCTTGTGCTTGTATTGGCCCTTGCATGCACCATAGTCTTGATTTTTGGTGCATGGAAAAGCCATTCTCTCTCTGTACATATATGTTTCTGCGGCCCAACTGCTTGCTTGACCCCTATCCACTTCCTTCCTGTTTTTGTCTTCTTCTTGTTGGTTTAATGCTGCTAGCTTCATCACTCTTGCTGCATAACCGTCAGGTTGTGATATGATATTTGCTATTACTACCAAAATTACAAAATTACAAAATAGTATATATGAGGCCATATTGATATCTATTAAATTTGTTATAATTTAAAAATTATTTGTTTAGTTTTCTGAACTGTGGTAAAAATGGGGATGAACTATACTAGTATGAAATTATAAATTATTTGTAATTCAATATAAAATAAAAATATAGTTATTAAGTTAAATATGTGAATGATAATATTAAAACTTTTAAATAAATAAACTTATAAAAATTAAGTTAGTTGAAATTAAAAATCTACTTTACCGAGTTCTAGACTTATACTCTTTTATTTAATTTTAAGTCAATTTTTAGCCTATTGCACAATACATATCTTTAAATTTAAATTTTAAAATTAGTCTAAAAACCATATATCCTCTTAATTTGTTTTGTGAGCGCACCCAGACTACGTAAAACATGTGTATCAGTGTATGTAATCATAAATTATATTAATTTGTTGACTAATCTAATAACCATAGTTCAAATACCATGTACCCAAAATGAGGCAGCATGTTAGGCTGTTAGCTGGTTGGATTCCGCAATTGTTTACTAATGCAGTAGAGTATATTAGTAATAATCTCTACTTTTCTAATGTTTAGCGTCCACGCAACTTGGAAGTTTATGACTCCAACAACACAGGGTTTTGGATCTCCCACCATGCCACCAATCAATTTGACATTGTTCTAAAATTTCTAAAGTCTAAACAAGCCTTAAATAATTTAGTTGTTGCATCGTGTCTTCCTCTATTATTTTTTGGATGTGAGGTATAAAATGATTTCTAACCTCTCTTATTCTAGTAGGTTAAATGGTTGTAAAATAATGTGTTTTGTGTTTTTATTGTATAGCACTTGATTTTATGTACATACTTCATCGGGCTGTTATAAGTATTATTTTTATTTTTTTATATATATGATGTTATTGTTATTTATTAAACTCGCAAAAAAGGTAATTAAAAGTAATATTTATATCTAAACTTTCAAAACACATCCCACTGTGAGTAAAAGCTCAAGCATTATTCTATTAAAAATAGAAATAAAATTTGAGGTTCAATTGCATTGGCTATAAATAATTAATGTTTCAATAAATTCAATGAACTGTGCTAAAAAAATCTAGCTTGTAGCTAGCAAAAACTTCAATATAAAACGAAAGGAATAGATGGTTGCAAAGTTTCATTTATTACTCCCTTTGTCCCCTGGTATTTTTTAAAATTATTATGCTTATACTAAAAGATTAAGTTAAAAATATATTTTCTTTATACCCACCATAAATATAATGCATTATTTCAAAATAATACAAATTATTTTAGATGATTGATTACTCTTCATTAATTGTTATATAAATTTTTTAAGAAAATAGTTTTAAAAAATGTTCACACATTTACACAGAAAATTAAGATAAACATAGAAAAAAAATATTATCTCAAAAAAACTAATATTATGAAATACTATAGTTTTCCATTCAAAAAGTATATATTATTATATTAATACATAATAGTTTTCTTAACTTAAAATATAAGTTTTGATACTGGTTATTAAAATTAGGTGGTTTACACAAAGTCAACCTTTAAATCTAGGTGGTTTTTTTAACTGAAAACATGTTGAATAAACTTTTACAGCTCTGCACTCGCTGCCGCTCAACTGCGCACGACACCTTTTTAACTGATAATCATAGGTTCGGTGTAATCATTTGTGTGTTAAGAAATTTATCTCATAAATTATACTCTGTTTTAAAATACATATACATTTTTAAAATATCATATATATTAAAAAAAATGTATGAAGATATGAGAAATAAAGTTAATTTTGAAAATATAAATTTATATAAAAAGTTGAAGTGCATAATTAAATTGAAACAAATTTTCGAACATATATCTTGAAAGAGGAGTACCTTTTTTATCTCATTCAATTTTGTATAATTTTCATATCCTCTCAATTTTATACATTAAAAAATTATAGTATATTCACTATTTTCACCGATACATCCGCTTTTTCGTAACCAGCGTGCAACTCAAATTGCAGGGAGGAGTGTACTTAAAGTTGATGTGCATAAACTCACTTTTTTATGCTACTTATCCCATTTTAAAAATATTTAAGTACTTAAAATGAATAAGTGAATATAAAAATAAAAAGTAAATGAATACTTGTAAGTTATATAAGTATTTGATTATTTTATTTATAACTCAGTTAGAATTCTTTTTACTTAAATAAACTAAAATAAATATTTTTTAAATATAATCATTTTAATTTTTGAATTTTAAGTTAGATTAACATTTAAAAATATATACTTTAAAACTAAATTTAATAAAAAAGTGAAAAATCAAAATAAGTTGAGAAAAAGTACGTTGTTAATAACATTAAACAAACTCTTACACATAATTATTCTAGACTTCAATTGGATATAAAAAATTAATTTTTTTTATCAAATATAATTAAAACTGTTTTTCATCTGCATGTAAAAAAATCAAATATCAGTCAAAATAGAACAAGAGATCACTCCAACCACACTTAAATTTTTAATTTTAGATTCTTCGTAACAGTTGATTTACCAACACTAGCGCACTTAAATAATTCCTCCGAATTTTACTAAGTTATTCATGGGCTGGGCTAGTTTTCCTTACAGATATGTGCACCCCTTCACAGCTAGTATGGACTATAGAGTAGTAACCTACAGTTAGTGCATTCGGCTGAGATAACTAGGCCTGTTTGGCTCCCTTGTTTTGGGGAAATAGAAACTTATTCGGAGAAAAAATTTCTTATTTACGTACTAATTTATAAAATTAATTATTTAATAGAAGTTTAATATTCCTTATATAAAGAAAATAAGTAATTTATTTTAGAAAAAATTATAATTTAATATATATATTTTTAAAATAAATAATTTATTTTGACAAATAAAATTTGTCAAAGCTATCGACTTATACAAGAAGTAGCCCCAAACTAAAAAAATTAAAAAGAAACACTATAGTATAGCATCCTTCATGTTCCTGGGTCAATTAAAACTTGAGTATTTAATGTTTGGGCTACCTACAAAATACAAACCAGGCCCTCTACCAGGCAATCGTATCTTGATTTGAGTTTGATGGGCCACAAAATATACGACTTGGTCTTGGTCTTTTGCGTATTTGAGTTCTTTTATTCCTTCCGTCCGTCTTCTTTACATTTTTCAGAAATTGTTTTGTACGCATTTTAAGGTGCATATTAAGCATGGTTTCGTAATTTATATTTATAATTTTTTTTGAGTAAAAATTTAAATATCCAACTTTTATTTATACATATAAAATCATAATAAAAAATTACGAGACTATATTTTATATATATCTTAAAATATGTGATAATATTTTTTTTAAATGATAAAGAAATGAGATGGACGAAGGGAGTATAAAATAATTTGTATTTGTGCTATGATTAATTTCTTGAACCGTCTGTGCATTATACAATCCTCAGATCGCACAACTAACACCGGAAGCCGACACAATACAATGCTTGCAATTTATATATTCGGTCTGTAATTTGTGAACTATGCAAAGCAAAATTTTAATGTCTTCCAGTTATTATTATTATCGTCTAATTCCTTTCCATAATAAAAGTAGGGAATAATAATAGTAAAAAAGATATCGTCAATCTTGGCCCGGAGCCAATGGCTCCGTCAAAATCCAACAAAGACGCTTTTGACGCGCCAAAAGTAATAACAACACTGACTAGCTTGGCCATAGGCCTGTCCATCTCATTCTTTCCCATTGAAAGACAAATTTTGGACATTAACAAAATGTAAGCATGCACTCTTCTTATAAATCCAACTGTTGCAACAATCACTAAATATTTTTTTTTATTAACCATTTCAACTATGATCGTATATGGGCTAGTATAACCATCAGACATATGTTATCTCCGTCCCTCTGATTTGTATACATGTTTTTTTCAATGTTCGACACGTATTTTAAGACGAATATAAAATATGCTTCTGTAATTTATTTTTAAAATTTTATTTTTCTAAATTAAACTTCAAATATTAAATTTTTAATTTAGAAAAATTAAAATTATTTATGAAGCTATATTATAAATGAGCGTTAAAATGCGTGCCGAGTCCCCGTCCCCCAACGTATACTACTAAGGGGACAGGGACTATAATACAATACGTTTTGTTGAATTCCATGAGGCTCTCTATGTATTCTTAATTTCAATATCAAAAAGACACGTAAAAATAGCATTTTCAACAAACTCTCTATTCTAGCTCTTAACTCAATAATTGAGAAAGGAAAATAAAAATGTTGTTACAAATGACTCTTAGCGTTAAGAACATTTTCTCTCCCCTCAATTTTAAGAGCATTTCCAACAGACTCTTAAATTCACGTTTTATAAATAATATAAATAATTGACTCTTAAAATGATTTAACATGTTTTATCTCCAACAATACTTTTTATAATCACTCCTAAATCAATATTTTATTATTTTAATAATGAGAGTATAAAAGAAAATGGAAAAAGAAAGATAATATTATATATTAAAAATATATAATAAAATAATAGTTAAGAGTGAAATTTGGCTTTTAAAACTGAGGAGAGAGATGAGACTCTTAAAGTTAAGAGTGAGTTTAAAGAGTCTTTTGGAACAACATTTTTGTTCACCCTCTTCAATTTTTGAGTTAGGAGCTTAAATGAAGAGCATATTGGAGATGCTTTAAGAGCACATTCTCAGAGCAACTCCAACAAACTGCTTCAGCTTTCTCTAAAACTAATATTATTTAATTATCTCCTAGTCATTTAAGATACAAAATTTCTCTTCATCTCCAACAATATCTTTATCCCCGCCTCTTAACTTATTTTTTATTAATAAATGCACTCGTGATAGTAAGAAAGAGAAAGATGATGTTATTAAAAAATTGAATATAAGTGATATATAAAGCAATGAAAGAGATGAGGAGAGGAGAGAGACTCCTAAGAGAGAGGAAAATAAATTGACTCCTGAATATTTGAGGAAGTATCAGGAGACTCTTGGAGCTTGGTTTTAACAAATCCTCCTCAAAATTTATCTTAGGAGCTCGGATCGAAGAGTTGTTGGAGATGCTCTCAGTCTTAACTAATATTATAATATATATTCATAACTATACTCACTTTCTCTTTCCACTTTCTTCATATATTGTGAATTCAAAATATATTTTTAATAATAAAAAATAGACTTAGGAGTCAACATGAAGAGTATTGTTGGAAATGAACACTTACTAAATCCTTAGCATCTCCAACAGTCTATTAAGTCACTCTTTAAATATAATATAAAAAATTGACTCTTAGTAACTTAATGTACATTCATCTCCAATAATGCTCTTTACATTCACTTTTTAAACTATTTTTAATTAAAAGTACCTTTATCAAACAAGAGTACAATATAAAGTGGGGTGCTGATATATGCACACCCTAAACTTATTTATGCTAAACTAAAGTATCCTCTTGTGTTAGTTTTTTATCAACGGTGACCATGTATGCTCCATTGAATACCTGCAGTATCTTCTGATTTCGATTGGTTTCAGATTAAACCATAACCTTTGTTAAGCATTGACAAAATTTTGGGGACGTGACTTCTTGAAATCGAAAACGGTAGCGCTAGCTTTCATTGTCCCTGTCCAATGCCACGATGATTTCCAAATGCTTGCTATTTATCATTTTCTCTAATTAAATTTGAATTGTTATAAGAAAAAACTACTAGCAAGGAAGATAGTTCAGAATCTTCATTCTCACATGTTTGCTGCGGCTTTTCTTGGTTGGGTTCTTCATTTAATCTATTATTTTGATTTCTTTATCAATCAGAAACTCTAAACTCAGTTTTGTACTTCAAAACTATCAATAATATTAATAAAACTCTACAATATGCTAACTATCCAGGAAAGAAGAGAAGGGATATTTTAGTCCAAATTAGATATAGGGTGTGCAAAAATAAATTCAGGGTGTGCATAAATCAGCACTCTATAAAGTGGAGAGAGAAAGTGAGTGCTTGGAGTACTTTATTATAAAATATAACTTAAGAGTGGATGGTAGGCTCTTAAAAATAAAGAAGAAAGAGTGGCTCTTAGTGATTTGAAGAAGCACTAAGAATCTGTTGGAGCTACATTTTTTTTAAAATTTTCACTTAAGAGCCAATATTAAGAAGCTGTTGGAGATGCTCTTAAGAGTTAATTGTTTATATTATTTATAAAGAGTGAACTGAGAGTCTCTTGGAGATGTTCTGAGCATCTCCAACAAGCTCTTTAATTGAGCTCTTAACTCAAAATATAAAAAGTTGTGTAAAAATGCAACTCCAACAAGTTTTTAGTGACTCCTCGAATCACTAAGAGCCTCACTTCCTTCTTTATTTTTAAGAGTCACAAGTAGCTTTGACTTATATTTTATACTAAAATAATTTCTCCACTTTCCTCTCTCCCCTTATTTTGTTGTTTAGTAACTTCAATGTACTTTTAATTATAAAATAATAAATAAGGAGCAAGTTTAAATATTATTGTTGGAGATAAACTTCTGGGAACTAATTTTTTATATTATTTATAAAAACTAGCTCTTTAGCCCGTGCAAAGCACGGGCATGTTCTATATTAATTGTTAATTTTTTTTAAAAACATAATGTATTTGTATGTTACGCCCAATATATGAGTTATATTATCGTCTATCTTGACAGAATTATGTATTGTAATATTAATGATCCGCTTTATTTAATTGTTAGTCTTTTATCGATGAAATTTAGATATTTTTATATTTATGTAAATTTATTTTTCTTTCTACTATAAATATAATAATTAAATATGAAAGATGGCTGTTAAATAATATATACGTATTTTTACAAGCATTCATATTATCTGCAGAGTAATTTATTTTTCAGGATGCACAAAATTATGATTACATTATAAACTACTATTTATATTGATTTGGATGTGTATTCTGAAAAAGTCATTCTATATTATATTAACTGAAGAATTCATTCACTTACATTTTTTTTTGCTAATTGATTACTCAGACACACGTCAGGAGTCG
>PHNY01031208.1:21505-32310 GCA_003724115.2 Anethum foeniculum | reverse complement strand
AATTCTTTAGGGAAAGTTATTAAAATTGAACTAAGAGAGAAAATAACAAAATAAAGAAAAAGAGAAATTTACTAGCTCAAAAAGGATGAAGCATGACTTAGTACAATAATATTTTTATTAATTTCTTTTCAACATAGAATTTACGAATAATTTAAAAGTTAATAGATTTTGCGACTTCCATTCAAACACCTCATAAATATCCACAAATATTAAAATTTGTTGTACTAAAAAGGATTTTGTCAAACAGAAAACACATATTACAATTTCTGTAAAACATATAACGCGTACTTTTTAATTTGTCATATCAATTAGCATATAATTAATCTCGATATACAATGATAACAAATACATATTTTTTGAAAAAATTTCGTGCCGCGCGTAGCGCGGCTTTATATCCTCGTTATAATTTAAGTTCAAAGTGTTAACACTAATAAGTCGGTAACTATAATATAAACCATTATAATTATTAATATTATCCGCTAAACATGAAAAGATTATCCAATTTTAATGGGCCAAGACCAAGAGTGGTAAAAGCCTATGTAGAAGACTAATCTTGCACCCACTAACCACATCAGTAAGCACTGATGGAGTACTTAATATAAATTAGTACGTAATTAACAAACAAACATGAAACCATTAATCACAACTTTCCAAATACCAACAAACATATGGACTTGGGACTTGTATTGGCTTTACTGTGTCCAACCATAAGTGGATGTAATGATTAAACGGCCCAATTCTTTGGTACTTTAATCTAGTATCATTTTTATCATTGCATTATCACATGTACATGGAAATGTTTGAGATTGACATATTGTCACATGTATTGGATCACATTTGTCAAAGCTTCTGTTGTGTGGATAATTTTATGTAATATGTTTATGATCGTGGTGCGTCAGAGAATTCACAAGATTTCAATAAAGGAGGCACCAGTTACTTTCATTTCACACCTATTGGAAAATGCTGCCTCATAACTTCGAGTCCGCGTACTCCGTCCCCTCCCGTGTCCCCTAACATGTACTTTCTCAGTCCCAATATCTCAATAGGTTCTTAACATTTGAAATAGAAGGTTCGGTACGTATTTTAAAACTCTTATTTACCATTGTTCTATAACATATTTTTAATTTTTTTTTTGATAAAAGTTTAGACATTTCATTTTTATTCAAAAGAAAAAAAAATTATAAAATAATTTATACAACTATACTAGAGCCTTAAAATGCGTTCCGAACACTCCGTTTCAAATGTTAAGAATCAAGTGGGACAAAGGGAGTATCATTTGGTTAGCTATTTGACATATATGTCCTTGTTTAATCACGTGAAATATTAACAACCGACAGATAAGAAAGAAGGAGACACGAGTGGGAAGAGAGGATCCGGACTCCATAACTTCACCCTCGTCATGACCAATGTTATTATGTTATAAACCTTTATAGAAGTAAATATTTTCGGATCCTTTTTAATTCAAAACGTGATTCTGATGAGAATAATTTATATCTGAATACTCGGTGAAAATAAATATTGTGCATTTTTTTTAAAAAAAGTGAAGAATATTGTTCAATATATTCAATGTTGCATTGTTCTTGTAGAATAATATTGTTCTCACGCTATAATGTGTTTTTCATAGAGCGGGATCCATTTATTGACACTATCAATATACTTGTTTTTGTATTAGATGATTTATCAAAATTAATCTCTCTCTTTTTGAAACTGAAATTAATCATTTATTAGGTTTTAATTTATCAAGTTTCTGTTGTAATTTATGGTTTAGAAATTATGATAGTAAATTTCTACCTTCTGAAATGGATCCTCAAACTTGATTAGTTCAATGAGGTTCTTGACTGAAAGCTAAAAGCTGGTCGTAACATTTATAACTAGAAAAATCTTCAAGACTGTTTCTACAGATACAAACACTACATGCTAAATCTGTACATATTTCCAACTCGCATATCATGAACTACAAAACTGCTGAACCTACAGATGGAAGAACTAGATTTCTTGAACAAAAATTCCTGCTTTCCTGTGTACTACTAGAGACAAAGCTTACCCACAATGCTGAGATATTAGCATCAACAGACCCCTAGTTCAAAAAGCATAAATGGGAGTTGCAATTTTCTTTTTACCAGTCATGGTGATGGAAATTTGGTCTAAAAACCACTAAATTCATCACAATAAGGACAGTTAGTATCCAGAGCATAATTACTAGTGGACGACTTTCGGAGGACTCCAAAATGTGTAAAGAAGAAAATACTATCGAAACAAAAGGTCGTATGCTGGTATATCTGATATTCTTTTAACATCTTCCAGGCACAATTCTCTCTCTAGCTGAATCCGGGTTGTTCTTAAAACATCCTGCACATAATATAAAATCTATATTATTGGATCTTATACATTATATAGTGTTAGCAAAATTCAGTTAAGGTACCCCCACAGATCGACTTGATAATGTAGCGATTTGTAGCCAATGGAGATACAAAGTTATTTCCCTAGACAATGCTTCTAGATACTAAAGGAGACTGAACCAGTTATATATGCAGGGAACGAGGTGGAACCAGTTATATATGCAGGGAACGAGGTGGTGCACCAATGCAACCTCCACGCCAAACTCGACTTTTACAAGATTAGTTAAATTTTTTCATTTATGATACTTTAATGCTATAATTTTGTAATAGTTATATTTCGCCACTTCAAAACATGTGAGTAACTAGATTATATTTGCCCATCCCTGCTTATGTTGCGCCACTTATGTGAAAAGTTAACTAAGTTCATAAACTTGAGTTTTCTTATCAACTTAACGTGCACATGCACATAATAACTTATATATTTAAACAACTAAACCTGTACCGGTTATGAACTACTAGTGTTGCTTAACTTAGTCTAAACTTGCTTGAAATCTAAAATACGTGATTACCAATTTACCAGGACAATTGACTTGACCTGACCAGCTTTAGTTTTGTATCAAATATGTATTGGCTAAAGTAGAAGGGGAAGGGGGAGCATACATTGAACTCCATATAAGAAGCTTTTATAGCAAGCCATTGAGCGTCCATCATTGCAAAAGCTACACAGAATAGAATATCAAATGCATTTTCATCTTCTGCAAATGTTAAAATGAAAATTTCGTCATCACAGATAAACGGAAATGTGGAGTCATCACACAGACAGTATTTTATACCGAGATGGTGATAATACAGTACAGATTAATAGTCCTTACCTCCTAATATTTTTACAAAATTTATTCCAGGACGACCTTTTGGTTTTCCTACAAAAGTTGACAAAAAAGTTCTTGTTATTCATGCTGCATAATTTATATAACAAGTACTACTATGAAAAACATGACTTCAGTGAATATTAGGCACAATAAGCTGGATTTTTACAAGCAGTTCACTGGCTGTTAATATTGACATTCTAATTTAATAGCAATGCATTTAAAATTAACAACCAACTGTTAATATTGATGGGGTTTTAACAAGCAAAATACTTGGGGTAAAACGTAGCAATGAGGTCAAAGATGTTCCCTTCTTTTTGCCCATCAAGACTGAATATGCTTTACACAATTTATTTATTATTCACATGCTATTCCATTAATTTTCAATTATTTGCATTAAATAAAAAACTAAACATGCCTATTGCCTAGTATGTCCCACTCGAAACTAGGGTTTGAAAGGAAGAGATGTAAAGTAAACATTACCTCTACTCTACTCTGTCCTAAATATTAGATAAACTTATATATGGAGCTCTTTAATAGAACATGCAAAGCAGTATTAATATGAAAAAAAAATGATAGGTAAAAGTACAATTGCGCAAGTCCTCCTTACACTTGCAAAGGATTTACTAATCTAATGCTAAACATATACTAGCAGTCTGGGGCTGAAGCTGACAGATAATTCCAATTGTAAAAGATTATAACAAAAGAGGACAATGTTTTTGTATTGTATTTACAAATAGTCAAATTCATGATCTGATGTTGACATATGAGTGTGCTTTGCTGGAGTGCAGTCCCTAATTTTGGTGTAAAGAGGTTTTTCGATGGGTGTTTAAAGGATAAAACTAAATGACAAAGAGTCATAACTCAAAGGTTATGTTTTGTCCCAAAAATATTATTCATAAATTGAATGTACCGGTGATGGACAGAGAACTACAGAAGGAAAACAGGAAAAAAAAAAAAAAAAAAAAAGGAACTAAATTAAGTGCACTGACTGGCAACGGCAAGAAAATCACAAGCCTTATGGTGACTTCTAATAAGATATTCATTCCTAATAATAACATGATATAAAATACTAATATGTATTTTAATTCTCTGCACTGTTTTAGTTGGAAAACTCATATTCCACGCTTCTGTTTAAAACCAACCAGTGTTTTCAGTGACAGAACATGCAAGTGTTAAATATTTAAGGCGTAATGACTAGTTGACATATTTAAGGTATATAACCAGTTATAAGTTTTCTAAGATTGATGGTAAATAAAAACACACCAAAAGGAAGAAAGAAGATATCAGAAGCTGCAGTCTCAAGTTCAAGAGACAGTTGACCATATTATTACATTGAACTTAACCAAATGATTGTATTAATCAAGAAAGAGACTGTCGAGTTTTGAGGATCAAGGTATCTACAGTATAATAGAACATGAACAGAAAGAGATCAGGGCTCTAAAAAATATACAGTATTTAATTTTATCCTATTATGAAAGCTGTCAAATTTTCTTATGAATGAAATGTAACAAGTTGAAGAAATTTTTTTTGCTATGCTAATAATATTTTAGATCCTTCTTACCATTTAAAGACCAAGCCTGTCCTATGCAATGCTATAAGTGATTATATATTTAAAATCTGGCACCAAATCGAAAATACACCACTCCAATGCAATGCCAACTCAACAGTAGATACTAACCTGTGGACATGTCCAACATTTGTATTAACATGAATGAGATATTAATACCAGCTACAGCAAATGGATATTCCCATTCGGCTCGCTTTCCACCCTTTTTAAACAACAACCTAAAAAAGCAAGCCTTCATTTTGAATTTTAGTACAATTAGTAATAACCAACTTTTCAGACTCATGCTTCAAAAAATCCAAGTGAAAAATTCACCAGTTTGAAAACAGCATATACAGTAAATTGAGAAGAAAAATATATAACGAACTAAGGATAAGTGTGACTCTGTGAGAGCACGACATTCATACCGGGTAAGATTTGGCAAAGAACAAAAGATTCTCAAGTGAAATAAAGCCACAACCCCTGCAAGGAACAAGCACTGATTGGAAAATATTTGAAGATGTCAACTATTGAAGCTTAAGAATTATTGTCTTCTTTAGATTAAAATATAGCCACATACTAATTTATTTGTGTTAATTAGAAAAAACACTGTACTGTCACACTGAATTCCAGAAAATTTATTGACTACATGCATGAGGAATTTGGTTTTCTTTTTCAACATTTTCCTGAACACACACATGCACACCCTTGTCTTGGAGGATGGAAGATTTCATTTATTATTAATAACTGATATATGCCAACATTGATTCTGTAGATTGGCCAAAAGACTAAGGTCCATTATTACCTGTCTGCTTGAGTTGATATAAGTACAAAAACATAAAATTTATAATAGAGCAATCTCTTCCTCTATTTCCAATTAAAAGAAAGATAGATTTCAGTATAGTATTAGTTTAGCAAATCGTTTGCTAATGTTTATTTCATGTAATAATGGTATAGTTATGGAAATCAATCTACCAGGAACAATTTTAAGAAAATTAAGGCCTTACTGAATTTTCCTAGACTAGAATTTGATATGTTTTATATCCAATATTAAAAAAACCAAGTAAGAAGGGAAATTTCTCTACTTGTAAAAAAAACACTAATTAGTTTTGTATTGCATCAGAACCATCAGCCAATAGATATTGATCATGAGATACCATATTACCATGCATGAATATGAAGCAAAAAAGGAGATAAACTTAAACTTCCGTTAAATTACTAATGCCGTTGCAAGTGATGACGCAGCAAACTCATCCAGTTACCAGTATAGCAAAAGAGCTTGTTATGAAACTTTATATTTAACATAGCATTTCCAATAAAACCCTCAAGTATCGCGTGTAGAAGTTTATTGCGGTCGAACACCTCATCTATGTCCCACTAAAATATATACATCAAGCTCCATCTTTAACAAACCTATTTTAGTCTTATTTTGATAAGTGACAATAACTACCATCTGAAATTGCAGAGAAGTACCTGAAGTCAGTTGCTGGATTACATCCTTGCCAGCCCATTTCCTTCCACTGCTCAGATATAAAACCAGAGAGGGGGACATTTGGAAAAGCTAATTTCCACAAGGCTAAAAGAGATGCCTGCTCATAAGAATGAAAAACTTAATTAGAATCTTAGAATGATGTACTTCACAGGAGAAGTCTCGTGAAATAAAAATTTTAAAAGTAAAAACTCAATGCTGACTTAATAACAAAGATCGCAAATTAATTAACAACGTGGAGACAGAATCTTAATTACTTGATGGTCATGGCGAGTTTCGTCAAAAGGCGTGTTCATTCGTTGTTGAAGTTTTTGCAGTCTTGCTTCCTAATAAGAATTTGATAGTGAAAAAGATACACAAACAAATTATAAATAGACGAGATAACTCCCATTAAATACAAATTATCTATATGTAAAACAGGTTTAAGACATGGTGAGAAACAGAAGGAGGGATAGAGAACACTGAATACACTATTTAATGCAAAACCTACATGTTTCTTTCCACATTTACCTGAACTGGATTTAAAGTATTGTCAGACGTTTTGCCACCTCCAAATAGTTTATTGTTAAATAATCCTCCTATCCATGATCTTGGTCCAACCATAGCATTAGCTACAAAAAAGCAATCAGTTCTTAGTCAGCCATGACATCTAATGTACCATGTCAATCACAAGTACATTGCAGCATGTATAGAATTCAAAAGATTTTAAGCATTTTAATGAAAACAGGGTTCAGATTTAAGGGTACACATCGCTACAACCTTTAATTTCTCATTATTAAATATGTGCTTAACTCCTTAGTCCGCAAAATTTGTGCACGTAAGCATTCCAATAAAACCAAATACAGCCTCTATACCAAGAGCATTAACTAAACAGAAAAGACTGATTTTAGTTACTGCAACTACACTCTCATCAACTTGGCCAAAAAAAAACTCCACTCTCATCACGAATTTGGAACACAAGTTTAGATTAGTCAACAAGGTATTTTAGTATGGTCATTACCACGAGGATTTCAATATCCACACAAAAACAGGAAAGAGTCGGGAAATTTTCATTTGAGGACACCAAAATAAATTTTAGGAAGACACCCTTATATTTTGTCATATTTTTGAGGCAATTTATATTATTGTAACAATTGCAATGGTGGGAAAACAATTTAATTTAGGGTGCTAAATCCACCCCTGCATGAAGAGACACATACAAATACAACCAACATATGCAAGCTATACGCGCCCATACACAAATATAAAATATTGGTTGCACATTTACCCTAAAAACTGTCATAAAAGAACCCTGCCAAAGGAAATACAGATCTACCAAAGAGAAGACAAGAAGTAAGTAAATGCATAATGATTTCAAAAAATACAAAGAAATAAATAACAGGTCCTTGATCACAGACACGGTCACCCTTGCATGCTCGGGCACAACAAAAGAGACATATAATTACATAAAGACGTGTGACAATCTTACTCACAAAAACACTGTAGTAACTCTGATGTTACTTGAGCAGAATTTTGTGACCATGCCAATTTGTCATCGTCCTTTCTTTTTTTCCAGAATATGTCGTCTTCATCAACCTGAATTGATTTTCTAGTCAGTAATAAAATTGGAGGTCCAAGACATAGAGAAGCAAATGGGAATACATCACGACCTTCACCTGACCCTGTTTATGAGGGCACAGGAAAAAAGGGAGCAAATAAAGAAATTAGGAGGTCCGGCAAATAAAGTGTCATTCAACATGATTTGGCAAAAGTCCAATTTGTTGGAAATAATTATTCTATAATGGAAATCTTGAAATTATAGATAAACATCATCTTAGTTTTCCATCTAACTATAACCCTTGACAAACAAAGAAACAGAAAACAAGGTATGTTATCTAGATAGATTAAGTATCATAGTGGTGATGATCTGAGCATGCGGATAATACTAAGAGTGAAGTCAAGTGCGTATGCACATTAGGATGAAGTTAAAATGCCGAGTAAAAGACACTAGAAGCATCGTTTTTTATTGCCTATTCTTGTTCCTACTTCTCAGTAACTTCCTTTCTTCAATCATAGTAGTAACAATACATGTTAATTTTGTTTGTGTAGAAATTGCATATGTAGTAGCCAAAAAACAACTAAAAGATTAAATTTCAACACTAGCTCAGTAAAATTAATCAACTCTAGAGCAAATAAATGAAATATCATACTGAAATTTGTGAAAAGAACTTATAGAGGATCAAGTCCACCTATCCCTATTTCAGATATAAGGGGAAAAAAGGAAGAAGAGACGACGAATGAGCTTACTCTTCTTCGAGAAGAACAGGAAGGAATGAATCGTCTGCGTCTTAGTCTCATCAGAGACAAAAATGAATTGTGGGAATAGATGAAATTCTCTTAACCATCCAAATAGAAAGGTAAGGAAAAAGATAGTGTACATGAAAATGCATGATGGCACCAACTTAAATTTCATCCTAAAATTCAACCTTAAATCATTCCAGAATTGTCTCCATATTGTCCACTCATACAATCACATATTCCAGGTAAATAAGAGTAAAATTAAAAACGCAATCAAAGGGGTCCTTTATTTGCATTAACTTTATGAAGCATCACTAAAAAATAGTATCAACTTTAGCTCATAAAGGTGATTAATAATGATGGGCCTCGTTAATATAGCATCAAAACAACATACAAGACAAAAAGATTGTACAGCATTGCACCCATAAACAGGATATAAGAAAATAGAAACAGAGTAAAACAGAGTAAAAAATTGTACCTTTTACTCCTGCATTTGAGAAGATAAAACAATGGTGAAAAAAAGCCCACCAGGAGAGCAAAAGAAGGGGGAGAGGAGAACACTGATAAGAAAGAAACAAGGGAAGATGAAAAACAGGGCATCTGAGCTTGAAGAAATGAAAAGGTGGTGCATGCAAAAACAGGGGAGGAAACAGAGAGAATGGGGAGGGAGAGTGAGAAACAGGGGAGACACAATTGGCGCCATTAACCAGAGATGTGTTGCTGCCCTTTGCTTTTTCATAACCAGCCATTCATATTCCTCATGTTTTGCCCCTTTTTTCGCACCCCCTCTTTTTTCTTCTCTTCTTCACTGATATTGTTATATTTTTTTTATGTTATTTTATCATAGTTATCAATTTTTTTTCCTTCTATTCCTAATTAGAACAATAAGCCGCGCTTCGCGACGGCAATATAGTAATATTTTATAAAAATTATTAAATATAATGATACAACAACTTTTTAATATATTTTTCGACTATATTTAATATAAAATAACAAACATAAATTACTTAAATTTAAATATCAAATATCTTTTATAATTAAATAGCCTCAATAATAAAACGAACCTCTAAAACTAACTGATTCATAGCATCCTCCGTTCCTCTCGGACAAAAGGCTGCGCTTTAAAATCATAAAATCAATAACTCTAAAACTAACTGATCCCTAGTATTCTCCGCTCTTCTTGGACAAAAGAATGCATTATAAAATCATAAAATTAATCAACTATTTTATAATCATAAAACCAATCAAACAATAACATACACTTAAAAGACTTAACAAAACAAATAGTGATAAAACTATCCCCAAAATAAAGTTTGAAAAAAAAGTGATAATGAAAGTAACAAACATAAATTACTTTAATTTAAATATTAAATATCGCTTATAATTAAATAGTCTCAATAATGAAACGAACTCTAAACTAACTAATTTATAATATCCTCCGTTGTTCCTAAACAAAATGCTACATTCTGGAATCATGAAATCAATCATGTTCAAACCTTTCATGCACATACAGTAAGCTAGAAGCAATCCCCTTGATTATATTGTACTTTTGCTACCAACTTAATATTAATTTAGGCTCATTGAATTTAACTACTATTAGGCTTTAATTCATACACAAGTAACAAATCGCCCCTTACAATGACACAATCTTGAGCCAAATTTCTACGGCGAAGCCTGCGGTTGAAATTTATGATACAAATTCACGCAAATCTTGCTTTGATTCTTCGGAACTAAAAGGTTGCATTCTAAAATCATAAAATCAATCAATTCTAAATACTAACTGATCCATAACATCCTCCGTTCTTCCCAGACAAAAGGTTGCATTATAAAGTCATAAAATCAATCAAATATTATAAAATCATAAATCAATCAAACAATAACATAAACCTAAGGACTTAACAAAACAAATAGTGACAAAATTATCATAATATGCAAAATAAAGTTTGAAACACAAGTGCTGATGAAAGTAATAAAAACGAACCTCTGGAGCTAACGATCCACAACATCATCCGTTCTTCCTCGGCAAAAGGCTGCATTCGAAAATCATAAAATCAATCAAACATTCTAAAATCATAAAATCAATCAAATAATAACGTACATTTAAAGGCTTAACATAACAAATAGTGACAAAACTATCATAACATGCAAAATACTAATGAAAAATATAGCTAACAATTTGCTATCTTTTTTTCAAGGCAAACGATTTACTCTTATGTATATATAAGATTATTTATTTTTTTAAACTATATTTTAGGACTCGAAATTTAGTAGAGTATTAAGATAAGAAT